>JANJGN010000399.1:330000-345000 GCA_026770705.1 Isurus oxyrinchus
ACACACCCACACACACACTCACACACTCTCACACCCACACGCTCACTCACACACACTCACACACACACACATTTACACTCACTCACACTCACACTGACACACACTCATTCACACACACACACGGACACACACACACACACACACACTCACACACACACACACTCACACAGACAGTCACACACACACACTCACACACTCTCACACACACGCACACACTGTCACACACTTACACACGCACTCACACACATACACACTCTCACACACACACACACTCACACAGACTCACACACACTCACACACACTCACCCACACACACTGACACACTCACTCACACTAACACTCACACACAGACACACACACTCTCACACACACACTCACACTCACACACACACTCACACTCACACACACACTCACACACATATGCACTCACACTCACACTCACAGACACACACACACTCACACAAAGACTGACATGCAGTCACACACACTCTAACTCACTCACACACACTCACACTCACACACTCACACACTCACTCACTCACACTCACACACACACACACTCACCCACACACACTCACTCACACTCACACAAACACAGATACTCACACACTCACACTCACTCACACTCACACACACACATACTCACACACTCAAACTCACTCACTCACACACACACACCCACACACACACACACTCACACACATGCACACACACACTCACACACACACATTCACACACACTCGCACACTCTTACTCACACTCACACACTCACACTCACACTCACACAGTCTTACCCACTCACACTCACACACACGCACACTCTCACGCACACTGACACACTCACACTCACACACTCACAGACTCACACACACACTCATAATCACTCACTCACACACACATTCTCACACACACACTCACACTCACTGACACACTCACTCACACTCACACACACACACACTCACACACGCACTCACACTCAGACACACACACACTCACAATCACTCACACACACACATACACACTCACACTCACTGACAAACACACTCACACACTCACTCTCACTCACACTCACACACACCCACACACACACTCCCACACACTCACACCCACACGCTCACTCACACACACTCACACACACACACTTACACTCACTCACACACACACTGACACACACACACACGGACACACACACACACACACACACACACTCACACAGACAGTCACACACACACACTCACACACTCTTACTCACACTCACACACTCACACTCACACTCACACTCACACAGTCTTACCCACTCACACTCACACACATGCACACTCTCACGCACACTGACACACTCACACTCACACACTCACAGACTCACACACACACTCATAATCACTCACTCACACACACATTCTCACACACACACTCACACTCACTGACACACTCACTCACACTCACACACACACACACTCACACACGCACTCACACTCAGACACACACACACTCACAATCACTCACACACACACATACACACTCACACTCACTGACAAACACACTCACACACTCACTCTCACTCACACTCACACACACCCACACACACACTCCCACACACTCACACCCACACGCTCACTCACACACACTCACACACACACACTTACACTCACTCACACACACACTGACACACACACACACACGGACACACACACACACACACACACACACACACACACACACACACACACACACACTCACACAGACAGTCACACACACACACTCACACACTCACACTCACTCACCCACACATACACACACTCACACTCACAAACACACTCACACACACACACTCACACATGCACACTCACAGGCTCATCCTCACTCACACACACACACTCACACTCACACTCCCTCACACACACACACACACACTCACACTCAGTCACACTCACACACACACTCACACAAACACACATACACTCACACACACTCACTCACACACACACACACACATGCACACTCATGCACACACAAATACACTCATACACACACACTCACACACACACACACTCACACTTACTCACATACACACTTGGCACACTCACACGCACACTTAGACACACACATACACACGCTCACACTCACACACACACACACTCACTCTTTCGCACACTCACTCACACACACACTACACTCACATGCACTCACACCCTCACACACACTCACACAAACACATACACACACTCACGCACACACACTCACACAATCACTCACTCTCATGCACAAACACACACTCACATACTCACACTCACTCACACACACTCACATAAACTCACACACTCACTCACTCTCACACACACCCACAGACTCACACTCTCATTCACACACACTCACACACACACTCACACCCACTCACTCACGCACACATTCTCACACACACACACACTCACACTCACTGACACACACACTCACACACTCACACACACTTACACACACACACTAACTCACACTCACACACACACTCACACTGACACTCACACTCACTCACACACACACAGACACTCACACTCACACACACACTCATACACTCACACTCACTCACACTCACACACACACTCACACACACTTACACACACACACTAACTCACACTCACACACACACTCACACTGACACTCACACTCACTCACACACACACAGACACTCACACACACACTCACACACTCACACTTAATCTCACACACACACACACACACTCACACTCAATCACAGTCACACCCACATACACACACTCACACTCACACACACACTCGCACCTAGCACACACACACACACACACACACACACAGACACACAATCTCACACACATACACAAACTCACACTCACACTCACACACAGGCACACACTCACACACACACATCCACATGCACACACACTCACACAAGCCCACACACATTCACTCACACGCACACACTCACACACACACACTCTCACTCACACATACACACACACTCACACACACACACACACACACACACACACATGCACACTCACACACAGACACACAAATTCACACACACACACAGGCACACACTCACACACTCACACACTCACACACTCACACACACACATGCACACACACACTCACACACACACACACACTCTCACTTGAACACACACACTCACACATACACACACTCACACATACACTCACACACTCACAGACACTCACTCACACACAAACTAACTGACACACACACACACACACACACACTCACAGTCACTCACACACACAAACACACAGACACATTCTCACACACAAACTCAAACACACACAGACACTCAAAGACACACACACATACACACTCATACACAAACTCACACACACACACAAACTCACACTCACACTCACACACAGGCACACTCTCACACACACACTCACACACAAACACACACATACACACACACACTCGCACACTCACAGACACACACTCACACACAGACACTCGCACACACACACACACACACACTCACACACATGCACACACACACTCTTTCACACACACTCACACACACACACAAAATCTCACACAAACACTCACACACACACTCGCACACGCACACAAACACACTCACACACACACACACACTCACGCACACACATACTCACACACACACTCACAGTCACACACTCTCACACACATACACACACACAAACACTCACACAAACACACACACTCACATACACACACACACAAACACTGACACACAAACACATGCACACACTCACACTCACACACACACACTCACACTCAAGCACGCACACACACACACATTCACTTACACACACACTCACGCTCACACACACACACACACACTCAAGCACAAACACACTCACACACATGCAATCAAACACTCAAACACACAAACACACACACACTCACACACACACACACTCACACTCACACATACACACTCAGACACACTCACACTCACACACTCACACATACACACACACTCACACACACACACTTACACACTCACACACACACTCACACTCACACACTCACACACACAAACACTCACACACTCTCTCACACACGCACACACTCACACACACTTACACACACACACTCACACAGACTCACACACACTCACACACACTCACCCACACACACTGACACACTCACTCACACTAACACTCACACACAGACACACACACTCTCACACACACACTCACACTCACACACGCACTCACACTCACACACACACACTCACACACACTCACACTCACACAAACACACTCACACAGACTCACACACACTCACACACACTCACCCACACACACTGACACACTCACTCACACACTCACACTCACACTCACACACACACTCATACACTCACACTCACTCACACTCACACACACACACTCACACACACACACTAACTCACACTCACACACACACACACTCACACTCACACTCACACTCACACACACACAGACACTCACACACACACACTCTCACACTCACATTTACTCACACACACACTCACACTCAATCACAGTCACACACACATACACACACTCACACTCACACACACACTCACACACACTCACCCAAACACTCACGCACACACACATGCACTGATACACACTCACATACTCACACACACACTCTCACACTCACACACACACACTCACACTCACTCACACTCACACACACACACTCACACACTCGCACACACACACACACTCACACACACAGACTCACTCACACTCACATTGCCACACACACACACTCACTCACACTCACACAAGCACAGACTCATACACACTCACACTCACACACACACAGGCACACTCATTTCATACTCAGTCACACTCATTCATACACATACACTCACACACACACTCACACACTCACACTCACTTGCACACACACACACTCCACACACTCACACTCTCACACTCACTCACACTCACTCACATTCACATACACTCGCACACACTCGCACACACACACTCACACACCAACACTCTCACACACACACTCACACACACACACAATCACACACACAGTCACACACTCACACTCACACACACACTCACTCACACTTACACACACACACACTCACTCGCACTCACACACACACACAGACACACTCAAACTCACTCACACTTACACAAACACACACACACTCACACACACACACACACTCACACACAGGCACACACTCACACACACACATCCACACGCACACACACTCACACAAGCCCACTCACATTCACTCACACGCACACACTCACACACACACACTCTCACTCACACATACACACACACACACACACACTCGCACACACACACACACACTCACACACATGCACACTCACACACAGACACACAAATTCACACACACACATAGGCACACACTCACACACACACACTCACACACTCACACACACACATGCACACACACACTCACACACACACACACTCTCACTTGAACACACACACTCACACATACACACACTCACACATACACTCACACACTCACAGACACTCGCTCACACACAAACTAACTGACACACACTCACACACACACACACTCACACTCACTCACACAAACAAACACACACACACACAGACACATTCTCACACACAAACTCAAACACACACAGACACTCAAAGACACACACACATTTAGACACACTCACACTCACACTCACACACAGGCACACTCTCTCTCACACACACACTCACACACATACACACACACACTCGCACACTCACAGACACACACTCACACACAGACACTCACACACACACACACACACTCACAGTCACTCACACTCTTACACACATACACACACACAAACACTCACACAAACACACACACTCACATACACACACACACAAACACTGACACACAAACACACACACACACTCACACTCACACACACACACACTCACACTCAAGCACGCACACACACACACATTCACTTACACACACTCACGCTCACACACACACACACACACACTTAAGCACAAACACACTCACACACATGCAAACAAACACTCAAACACACAAGCACACACACACTCACACACACACACACACTCACACATACACATACACACTCAGACACACTCACACTCACACACTCACACACACACACACTCACACACACACATACACACTCACACACACACAGACACTCACACACTCACACACACAAACACTCACACACTCACTCACACATGCACACACTCACACACACTTACACACACACACTCACACAGACTCACACACACTCACACACACTCACCCACACACACTGACACACTCACTCACACTAACACTCACACACAGACACACACACTCTCACACACACACTCACACTCACACACACACTCACACTCACACACACACACTCACACACACTCACACTCACACACACACACACAAACACTCACACAGACTCACACACACTCACACACACTCACCCACACACACTGACACACTCACTCACACTAACACTCACACACACACACACACACACTCTCACACACACACTAACACTCACTCACACTCACACACACACACACTCACACACGCACTCACACTCAGACACACACACACTCACAATCACTCACACACACACATACACACTCACACTCACTGACAAACACACTCACACACTCACTCTCACTCACACTCACACACACCCACACACACACTCCCACACACTCACACCCACACGCTCACACACACACACTCACTTACACACACAATCACACACTTTCACACTCACACACACACACACTCACACACACATACACACTCACAGACACTCACACTCACACACTCACACACACACACACTCACACACTCTCACACACACGCACACATTCTCACACACTTACACACACACTCACACACACACACACTCTCACACACACACACACACTCACACAGACTCACACACACTCACACACACTCACCCACACACACTGACACACTCACTCACACTAACACTCACACACAGACACACACACTCTCACACACACACTCACACTCACACACACACTCACACTCACACACATATGCACTCACACTCACTCACACTCACAGACACACACACACTCACACAAAGACTGACATGCAGTCACACACACTCGAACTCACTCACACACACTCACACTCACACACTCACACACTCACTCACTCACACTCACACACACACACACTCACCCACACTCACACTCACTCACACTCACACAAACACAGATACTCACACACTCACACTCACTCACACTCACACACAAACCACCCCACACACACACACACTCACACACACTGACACACTCACTCACACTCACACACACACATACTCACACACTCACACTCACTCACACACACACACACCCACACACACACACACTCACACACATGCACACACACACCCACACACATACACTCACACACACTCACACACTCTTACTCACACTCACACACTCACACTCACACTCACACAGTCTTACTCACTCACACTCACACACACGCACACTCTCACGCACACTCACACACTCACACTCACACACTCACAGACTCACACACACACTCATAATCACTCACTCACACACACATTCTCACACACACACACTCACACTCACTGACACACTCACACACTCACACACACACACACTCACACACACACTCACACTCACACACACACACACTCACAATCACTCACACACACACACACACACACTCACACTCACTGACAAACACACTCACACACTCACTCTCACTCACACTTACACACACCCACACACACACTCACACACTCTCACACCCACACGCTCACTCACACACACTCACACACACACACATTTACACTCACTCACACTCACACTGACACACACTCATTCACACACACACACGGACACACACACACACACACACACTCACACACACACACACTCACACAGACAGTCACACACACACACTCACACACTCTCACACACACGCACACACTGTCACACACTTACACACGCACTCACACACATACACACTCTCACACACACACACACTCACACAGACTCACACACACTCACACACACTCACCCACACACACTGACACACTCACTCACACTAACACACACACAGACACACACACTCTCACACACACACTCACACTCACACACACACTCACACTCACACACACACTCACACTCACACACATATGCACTCACACTCACACTCACAGACACACACACACTCACACAAAGACTGACATGCAGTCACACACACTCTAACTCACTCACACACACTCACACTCACACACTCACACACTCACTCACTCACACTCACACACACACACACTCACCCACACACACTCACTCACACTCACACAAACACAGATACTCACACACTCACACTCACTCACACTCACACACACACATACTCACACACTCAAACTCACTCACTCACACACACACACCCACACACACACACACTCACACACATGCACACACACACTCACACACACACATTCACACACACTCGCACACTCTTACTCACACTCACACACTCACACTCACACTCACACAGTCTTACCCACTCACACTCACACACACGCACACTCTCACGCACACTGACACACTCACACTCACACACTCACAGACTCACACACACACTCATAATCACTCACTCACACACACATTCTCACACACACACTCACACTCACTGACACACTCACTCACACTCACACACACACACACTCACACACGCACTCACACTCAGACACACACACACTCACAATCACTCACACACACACATACACACTCACACTCACTGACAAACACACTCACACACTCACTCTCACTCACACTCACACACACCCACACACACACTCCCACACACTCACACCCACACGCTCACTCACACACACTCACACACACACACTTACACTCACTCACACACACACTGACACACACACACACGGACACACACACACACACACACACACACTCACACAGACAGTCACACACACACACTCACACACTCTTACTCACACTCACACACTCACACTCACACTCACACTCACACAGTCTTACCCACTCACACTCACACACATGCACACTCTCACGCACACTGACACACTCACACTCACACACTCACAGACTCACACACACACTCATAATCACTCACTCACACACACATTCTCACACACACACTCACACTCACTGACACACTCACTCACACTCACACACACACACACTCACACACGCACTCACACTCAGACACACACACACTCACAATCACTCACACACACACATACACACTCACACTCACTGACAAACACACTCACACACTCACTCTCACTCACACTCACACACACCCACACACACACTCCCACACACTCACACCCACACGCTCACTCACACACACTCACACACACACACTTACACTCACTCACACACACACTGACACACACACACACACACGGACACACACACACACACACACACACACACACACACACACACACACTCACACAGACAGTCACACACACACACTCACACACTCACACTCACTCACCCACACATACACACACTCACACTCACAAACACACTCACACACACACACTCACACATGCACACTCACAGGCTCATCCTCACTCACACACACACACTCACACTCCCTCACACACACACACACACACTCACACTCAGTCACACTCACACACACACTCACACAAACACACATACACTCACACACACTCACTCACACACACACACACATGCACACTCATGCACACACAAATACACTCATACACACACACTCACACACACACACACTCACACTTACTCACATACACACTTGGCACACTCACACGCACACTTAGACACACACATACACACGCTCACACTCACACACACACACACTCACTCTTTCGCACACTCACTCACACACACACTACACTCACATGCACTCACACCCTCACACACACTCACACAAACACATACACACACTCACGCACACACACTCACACAATCACTCACTCTCATGCACAAACACACACTCACATACTCACACTCACTCACACACACTCACATAAACTCACACACTCACTCACTCTCACACACACCCACAGACTCACACTCTCATTCACACACACTCACACACACACTCACACCCACTCACTCACGCACACATTCTCACACACACACACACTCACACTCACTGACACACACACTCACACACTCACACACACTTACACACACACACTAACTCACACTCACACACACACTCACACTGACACTCACACTCACTCACACACACACAGACACTCACACTCACACACACACTCATACACTCACACTCACTCACACTCACACACACACACTTACACACACACACTAACTCACACTCACACACACACTCACACTGACACTCACACTCACTCACACACCCACAGACACTCACACACACACACTCACACACTCACACTTAATCTCACACACACACACACACACACTCACACTCAATCACAGTCACATCCACATACACACACTCACACTCACACACACACTCGCACCTAGCACACACACACACACACACACACACACACAGACACACAATCTCACACACATACACAAACTCACACACACACTCACCCACACTCACACTCACTCACACTCACACAAACACAGATACTCACACACTCACACTCACTCACACTCACACACAAACCACCCCACACACACACACACTCACACACACTGACACACTCACTCACACTCACACACACACACATACTCACACACTCACACTCACTCACACACACACACACCCACACACACACACACTCACACACATGCACACACACACCCACACACATACACTCACACACACTCACACACTCTTACTCACACTCACACGCTCACACTCACACTCACACAGTCTTACTCACTCACACTCACACACACGCACACTCTCACGCACACTCACACACTCACACTCACACACTCACAGACTCACACACACACTCATAATCACTCACTCACACACACATTCTCACACACACACACTCACACTCACTGACACACTCACACACTCACACACACACACACTCACACACACACTCACACTCACACACACACACACTCACAATCACTCACACACACACACACACACTCACACTCACTGACAAACACACTCACACACTCACTCTCACTCACACTTACACACACCCACACACACACTCACACACTCTCACACCCACACGCTCACTCACACACACTCACACACACACACACTTACACTCACTCACACTCACACTGACACACACTCATTCACACACACACACGGACACACACACACACTCACACACACTCACACACACACACACTCACACAGACAGTCACACACACACACTCACACACTCTCACACACACGCACACACTGTCACACACTTACACACGCACTCACACACATACACACTCTCACACACACACACACTCACACAGACTCACACACACTCACACACACTCACCCACACACACTGACACACTCACTCACACTAACACTCACACACAGACACACACACTCTCACACACACACTCACACTCACACACACACTCACACTCACACACACACTCACACTCACACACATATGCACTCACACTCACACTCACAGACACACACACACTCACACAAAGACTGACATGCAGTCACACACACTCTAACTCACTCACACACACTCACACTCACACACTCACACACTCACTCACTCACACTCACACACACACACACTCACCCACACACACTCACTCACACTCACACAAACACAGATACTCACACACTCACACTCACTCACACTCACACACACACATACTCACACACTCAAACTCACTCACTCACACACACACACCCACACACACACACACTCACACACATGCACACACACACTCACACACACACATTCACACACACTCGCACACTCTTACTCACACTCACACACTCACACTCACACTCACACAGTCTTACCCACTCACACTCACACACACGCACACTCTCACGCACACTGACACACTCACACTCACACACTCACAGACTCACACACACACTCATAATCACTCACTCACACACACATTCTCACACACACACTCACACTCACTGACACACTCACTCACACTCACACACACACACACTCACACACGCACTCACACTCAGACACACACACACTCACAATCACTCACACACACACATACACACTCACACTCACTGACAAACACACTCACACACTCACTCTCACTCACACTCACACACACCCACACACACACTCCCACACACTCACACCCACACGCTCACTCACACACACTCACACACACACACTTACACTCACTCACACACACACTGACACACACACACACGGACACACACACACACACACACACACACTCACACAGACAGTCACACACACACACTCACACACTCTTACTCACACTCACACACTCACACTCACACTCACACAGTCTTACCCACTCACACTCACACACATGCACACTCTCACGCACACTGACACACTCACACTCACACACTCACAGACTCACACACACACTCATAATCACTCACTCACACACACATTCTCACACACACACTCACACTCACTGACACACTCACTCACACTCACACACACACACACTCACACACGCACTCACACTCAGACACACACACACTCACAATCACTCACACACACACATACACACTCACACTCACTGACAAACACACTCACACACTCACTCTCACTCACACTCACACACACCCACACACACACTCCCACACACTCACACCCACACGCTCACTCACACACACTCACACACACACACTTACACTCACTCACACACACACTGACACACACACACACACGGACACACACACACACACACACACACACACACACACACACACACACACACTCACACAGACAGTCACACACACACACTCACACACTCACACTCACTCACCCACACATACACACACTCACACTCACAAACACACTCACACACACACACTCACACATGCACACTCACAGGCTCATCCTCACTCACACACACACACTCACACTCACACTCCCTCACACACACACACACACACTCACACTCAGTCACACTCACACACACACTCACACAAACACACATACACTCACACACACTCACTCACACACACACACACACATGCACACTCATGCACACACAAATACACTCATACACACACACTCACACACACACACACTCACACTTACTCACATACACACTTGGCACACTCACACGCACACTTAGACACACACATACACACGCTCACACTCACACACACACACACTCACTCTTTCGCACACTCACTCACACACACACTACACTCACATGCACTCACACCCTCACACACACTCACACAAACACATACACACACTCACGCACACACACTCACACAATCACTCACTCTCATGCACAAACACACACTCACATACTCACACTCACTCACACACACTCACATAAACTCACACACTCACTCACTCTCACACACACCCACAGACTCACACTCTCATTCACACACACTCACACACACACTCACACCCACTCACTCACGCACACATTCTCACACACACACACACTCACACTCACTGACACACACACTCACACACTCACACACACTTACACACACACACTAACTCACACTCACACACACACTCACACTGACACTCACACTCACTCACACACACACAGACACTCACACTCACACACACACTCATACACTCACACTCACTCACACTCACACACACACTCACACACACTTACACACACACACTAACTCACACTCACACACACACTCACACTGACACTCACACTCACTCACACACACACAGACACTCACACACACACACTCACACACTCACACTTAATCTCACACACACACACACACACTCACACTCAATCACAGTCACACCCACATACACACACTCACACTCACACACACACTCGCACCTAGCACACACACACACACACACACACACACACAGACACACAATCTCACACACATACACAAACTCACACTCACACTCACACACAGGCACACACTCACACACACACATCCACATGCACACACACTCACACAAGCCCACACACATTCACTCACACGCACACACTCACACACACACACTCTCACTCACACATACACACACACTCGCACACACACACACACACACACACACACACATGCACACTCACACACAGACACACAAATTCACACACACACACAGGCACACACTCACACACTCACACACTCACACACTCACACACACACATGCACACACACACTCACACACACACACACACTCTCACTTGAACACACACACTCACACATACACACACTCACACATACACTCACACACTCACAGACACTCACTCACACACAAACTAACTGACACACACACACACACACACACACACTCACAGTCACTCACACACACAAACACACAGACACATTCTCACACACAAACTCAAACACACACAGACACTCAAAGACACACACACATACACACTCATACACAAACTCACACACACACACAAACTCACACTCACACTCACACACAGGCACACTCTCACACACACACTCACACACAAACACACACATACACACACACACTCGCACACTCACAGACACACACTCACACACAGACACTCGCACACACACACACACACACTCACACACATGCACACACACACTCTTTCACACACACTCACACACACACACAAAATCTCACACAAACACTCACACACACACTCGCACACGCACACAAACACACTCACACACACACACACACTCACGCACACACATACTCACACACACACTCACAGTCACACACTCTCACACACATACACACACACAAACACTCACACAAACACACACACTCACATACACACACACACAAACACTGACACACAAACACACA
>JANJGN010000399.1:357500-360000 GCA_026770705.1 Isurus oxyrinchus
CACACATTCTCACACACACACTCACACTCACACACACACACACTCACACACGCACTCACACTCGCACACACACACTCACACACTCACAATCACTCACACACACTCACACACACTCACACACACACTCTCACACTCACTGACAAATACACTCACACACTCACTCTCACGCATACTCACACACACCCACACACACACTCACACACACTCACACCCACATGCTCACTCACACACAAACTCACACACACACACTTACACTCACTCACACACACTGAAACACACTCACTCACACACACACGGACACGCACACACACACACACACACACTCACAAACACTCACACAAACACACTCACACACTCACACTCAACCACACAGTCACTCACACACAAACACACACACACTCACACTCTCACACACATACACACACTCTCACTCACACAAACACACACACTCACATACACACACACACAAACACTGACACACAAACACACACGCACACACATGCACACACACTCACACTCACACACACACACTCAAGCATGCACACACACACACATTCACTTACACACACACTCACGCACACACACACACACACACACACACACTTAAGCACAAACAGACTCACACACATGCAAACAAACACTCAAACACACAAACACACACACACTCACACACACACACACACACACTCACACATACACATACACACTCAGACACACTCACACTCACACACTCACACACACACACACTCACACACACACATACACACTCACACACACACTCACACTCACACACTCACACACACAAACACTCACACACTCACTCACACATGCACACACTCACACACACTTACACACACACTCACACAGACTCACACACACTCACACACACTCACCCACACACACTGACACACTCACCCACACTAACACTCACACACAGACACACACACTCTCACACACACACTCACACTCACACACACACTCACACTCACACACACACACTCAAACACACTCACACTCTCACACACACACACACTCACACAGACTCACACACACTCACACACACTCACCCACACACACTGACACACTCACTCACACTAACACTCACACACAGACACACACACTCTCACACACACACTCACACTCACACTCACACTCACACTCACACGCATATGCACTCACACTCACACACCCACAGACACACACACACTCACACAAAGACTGACATGCAGTCACACACACTCTAACTCACTCACACACACTCACACTCACACACACACACTCACTCACTCACACTCACACACACACACTCACCCACTCTCACACTCACTCACACTCACACAAACACAGATACTCACACACTCACACTCACACTCACACCCACACCCCCACACACACACACATACACACTCACACACACTGACACTCACACTCACTCACACTCGCACACACACATACTCGCACACTCACACTCACTCACTCACACACACACACCCACACACACACTCACAATCACACACATGCACACACACTCACACACACACACTCACACACATTCACACACACTCTTACACTCACACACTCACACTCACACTCACACAGTCTTACTCACTCACACTGACACACACACACACTCTCATGCACACTCACACACTCACACTCACACACTCACAGACTCACACACACACTCATAATCACTCACTCACACACACATTCTCACACACACACTCACACTCACACACACACACACTCACACACGCACTCACACTCACACACACACACTCACACACTCACAATCACTCACACACACTCACACACACACTCTCACTCTCACTGACAAATACACTCACACACTCACTCTCACGCATACTCACACACACCCACACACACACTCACACACACTCACACCCACATGCTCACTCACACACACACTCACACACACACACTTACACTCACTCACACACACTGAAACACACTCACTCACACACACACGGACACGCACACACACACACACACACACACTCACACACACTCACACACACACACTCACACACTCACACTCAACCACACAGGCACACACTCACACACACACACATCCACACGCACACACACTCACACAAGCCCACTCACACTCAATCACACGCACACACACACACACACACACCCACTCTCACTCACACATACACACATACACACACTCGCACGCACACACACTCACACACACACACACGCACACTCACACACAGACACACAAATTCACACACACACACAGGCACACACTCACACACACACTCACACACTCACACGCACACATGCAGACACACACTCACACACACACACTCTCACTTGCACACACTCACACATACTCACACATACACTCACACACACTCACACAGACACTCACTCACACACAAACTAACTGACACACACACACTCACACTCACTCACACACACACACTCACACACACAGAGACACACACTCACACACACACTCACACTCACA
>JANJGN010000399.1:370000-375000 GCA_026770705.1 Isurus oxyrinchus
ACACACTCACACACACAGAGACACACACTCACACACACACTCACACTCACAAACACACACACACTCACACAGACACACACACAGACACACAAACGCAGACACATTCTCGCACACAAACTCAAACACACACAGACACTCAAAGACACACACACATACACACTCATAGACAAACTCACACACACACACAAACTCACACTCACACTCACACACAGGCACACTCTCACACACAAACTCACACACAAACAAACACATACACACACACACGCGCACACTCACAGACACACACTCACACACACACACACTCACACACATGCACACACACACGCTTTCACACACACTCACACACACACAAACACTCACACACACACTCACCCACGCACACAAACACACTCACACACACACACACTCACGCACACACATACTCACACACACACACACACACTCACAGTCACTCACACACACACACACACTCACACTCTCACACACATACACACACTCACACTCACACAAACACACACACTCACATACACACACACACAAACACTGACACACAAACACACACGCACACACATGCACACACACTCACACTCACACACACACACACACACACACTCAAGCACGCACACACACACACATTCACTTACACACACACTCACGCACACACACACACACACACACACTTAAGCACAAACACACTCACACACATGCAAACACTCAAACACACAAACACACACACAGTCACACACACACACACACACTCAGACATACACACGCAGACAAACTCACACTCACACCCTCACACACACACACACTCACACACACACATACACACTCACACACACACTCACACTCACACACTCACACACACAAACACTCACACACTCACTCACACATGCACACACTCACACACACCTACACACACACACTCACACAGACTCACACACACTCACACACACTCACCCACACACACTGACACACTCACTCACACTAACACTCACACACAGACACACACACTCTCACACACACACTCACACTCACACACACACTCACACTCACACGCATATGCACTCACACTCACACACCCACAGACACACACACACTCACACAAAGACTGACATGCAGTCACACACACTCTAACTCACTCACACACACTCACACTCACACGCACTCACTCACTCACACTCACACACACACACTCACCCACACTCACCCACACTCACACAAACACAAACACAGATACTCACACACTCACACTCACACTCACACCCACACCCCCACACACACACACACATACACACTCACACACACTGACACTCACACTCACTCACACTCACACACACACATACTCACACACTCACACTGACTCACTCACACACACACACACCCATCCACACACACACACACTCACACATGCACACACACTCACACACTCACGCTCACACACCCACAGACTCACACACACACTCATAATCACTCACTCACACACACATTCTCACACACACACTCACACTCACTGACACACTCACTCACACTCACACACACACACACTCACACACGCACTCACACTCACACACACACACTCACACACTCACAATCACTCACACACACTCACACACACACTCTCACACTCACTGACAAATACACTCACACACTCACTCTCACGCATACTCACACACACCCACACACACACTCACACACACTCACACCCACATGCTCACTCACACACACACTCACACACACACACTTACACTCACTCACACACACACTGACACACACTCACTCACACACAGACACGGACACACACACACACACACACACTCACACACACACACACACACACACACACACTCACACAGACAGTCACACACACACTCACACACTCACACTCAACCACACAGGCACACACTCACACACACACATCCACACGCACACACACTCACACAAGCCCACTCACACTCACTCACACGCACACACACACACACACACCCAATCTCACTCACACATACACACATACACACACTCGCACACACACACACTCACACACACACACACGCACACTCACACACAGACACACAAATTTACACACACACACAGGCACACAATCACACACACACACTCACACACTCACACACACACATGCAGACACACACTCACACACACACACACTCTCACTTGCACACACACACATACTCACACATACACTCACACACACTCACATAGACACTCACTCACACACAAACTAACTGACACACACACACTCACACTCACTCACACACACACACACTCACACACACAGAGACACACACTCACACACACACTCACACTCACAAACACACACACACTCACACAGACACACACACAGACACGTTCTCACACACAAACTCACACACACACACACTCACTCTCACTCACACACACACACACAGACACACAAACACAGACACATTCTCACACACAAACTCAAACACACACAGACACTCAAAGACACACACACATACACACTCATAGACAAACTCACACACACACACAAACACACTCACACTCAGGCACACTCTCTCACACACACTCACACACAAACAAACACATACACACACACACTCGCACACTCACAGACACACACTCACACACAGACACTCGCACACACACACTCACACACACACACTCACACACATGCACACACACACGCTTTCACACACACTCACACACACACAAACACTCACACACACACACTCACCCACGCACACAAACACACTCACACACACACACACACACTCACGCACACACATACTCACACACACACACACACTCACAGTCACTCACACACACACACACACACTAACACTCTCACACACATACACACACTCACACTCACACAAACACACACACTCACATACACACACACACAAACACTGACACACAAACACACACGCACACACATGCACACACACTCACACTCACACACACACACTCAAGCACGCACACACACACACATTCACTTACACACACACCCACACACACACTTAAGCACAAACACACTCACACACATGCAAACAAACACTCAAACACACAAACACACACACACTCACACACACACACACACACACTCACACATACACATACACACTCAGACACACTCACACTCACACACTCACACACACACACACTCACACACACACATACACACTCACACACACACTCACACTCACACACACACACTCACACACACTCACACTCACACACACACACACACACACTCACACAGACTCACACACACTCACACACACTCACCCACACACACTGACACACTCACTCACACTAACACTCACACACAGACACACACACTCTCACACACACACTCACACTCACACACACACTCACACTCACACACATATGCACTCACACTCACACACCCACAGACACACACACACTCACACAAAGACTGACATGCAGTCACACACACTCTAACTCACTCACACACACTCACACTCACACACACACACTCACTCACTCACACTCACACATACACACTCACCCACACTCACACTCACTCACACTCACACAAACACAGATAGTCACACACTCACACTCACACTCACACCCACACCCCCCCCACACACACACACATACACACTCACACACACTGACACTCACACTCACTCACACTCACACACACACATACTCACACACACACACACACTCACACATGCACACACACTCACACACACACACTCACACACACTCACACACTCTTACTCACACTCACACACACACTCACACTCACACAGTCTTACTCACTCACACTGACACACACACACTCTCATGCACACTCACACACTCACACTCACACACTCACAGACTCACACACACACTCATAATCACTCACTCACACACACATTCTCACACACACACTCACACTCACTGACACACTCACTCACACTCACACACACACACACTCACACACGCACTCACACTCACACACACACACTCACACACTCACAATCACTCACACACACTCACACACACACTCTCACACTCACTGACAAATACACTCACACTCACTCTCACACACAGGCACACTCTCACACACACACTCACACACAAACAAACACATACACACACACACTCGCACACTCACAGACACACACTCACACACAGACACTCGCACACACACACTCACACACACTCACACACATGCACACACACACGCTTTCACACACACTCACACACACACAAACACTCACACACACACACTCACCCACGCACACAAACACACTCACACACACACACTCACGCACACACATACTCACACACACACACACACACTCACAGTCACTCACACACACACACACACAATCACACTCTCACACACATACACACACTCACACTCAAACAAACACACACACTCACATACACACACACACAAACACTGACACACAAACACACACGCACACACATGCACACACACTCACACTCACACACACACACACTCACACTCAAGCACGCACACACACACACATTCACTTACACACACACTCACGCATCACACACACACAAACACACACTTAAGCACAAACACACTCACACACATGTAAACAAACACTCAAACACACAAACACACACACACTCACACACACACACACACACACACACACACTCACACATACACATACACACTCAGACACACTCACACTCACACACTCACACACACACACACTCACACACACACATACACACTCACACACACACTCACACTCACACACTCACACACACAAACACTCACACACTCACTCACACATGCACACACTCACACACACTTGCACACACACACTCACACAGACTCACACACACTCACACACACTCACCCACACGCACTGACACACTCACTCACACTAACACTCACACACAGACACACACACTCTCACACACACACTCACACTCACACACACACTCACACACACACACTCACACACACTCACACTCACACACACACACACACACTC
>JANJGN010000399.1:377500-380000 GCA_026770705.1 Isurus oxyrinchus
AGAGACACACACTCACACACACACACACACTCACAAACACACACACACTCACACAGACACACACACAGACACGTTCTCACACACAAACACACACACACACACACTCACTCTCACTCACACACACACACACAGACACACAAACACAGACACACAAACACAGACACATTCTCACACACAAACTCAAACACACACAGACACTCAAAGACACACACACATACACACTCATAGACAAACTCACACACACACACAAACTCACACTCACACACAGGCACACTCTCACACACAAACTCACACACAAACAAACACATACACACACACACTCGCACACTCACAGACACACACTCACACACAGACACTCGCACACACACACTCACACACACACACACACTCACACACATGCACACACACACGCTTTCACACACACTCACACACACACACAAACACTCACACACACACACTCACCCACGCACACAAACACACTCACACACACACACACTCACGCACACACATACACACACACACACACACACTCACAGTCACTCACACACACACACATACACTCACACTCTCACACACATACACACACTCACACTCACACAAACACACACACTCACATACACACACACACAAACACTGACACACAAACACACACGCACACACATGCACACACACTCACACTCACACACACACACACTCACACTCAAGCACGCACACACACACACATTCACTTACACACACACTCACACACACACACACTGAAGCACATACACACTCACACACATGCAATCAAACACTCAAACACACAAACACACACACACTCACACACACACTCTCACAAACACTCACACACACACACTCACACACACACACAGACTCACACACACACTCACACTCAAGCATGCACACGCACACTCATTTACACACACAATCACACCACACACACACTCACACACACAATCACACACATTCACACTCACACACACACACACACTCACACACACATACACACTCACACACACTCACACTCACACACACACACACACTCGCACACTCTCACACACATGCACACACTCACACACACTTACACACACACACTCACTCACACACACTCACACACACTCACACTCTCACACACACACATACACTCACACAGACTCACACACACACACTCACCCACACACACTGACACACTCACTCACACTCACACTCACACACAGACACACACACTCTCTCACACACACACTCACACACTCACACACACACACACTCACACACATATGCACTCACACTCACTCACACTCACAGACACACACACACTCACACAAACACTCACATGCAGTCACACACACTCTAATTCACTCACACACATGCACACTCACACACTCACACACTCGCTCACTCACACTCACACACACACACTCACTCACACTCACACTCACTCACACTCACACAAACACAGATACTCACACACTCACACTCACTCACACTCACACACACCCACACACACACACAGACACTCACACACACTGACACTCACACTCACTCACACTCTCATACACACATACTCACTAACTCACACTCACACACACACACACACCCACACACACACACTCACACACATGCACACACACTCTCTCACTCACACACACACAAATTATCACACTCACCCTCACACACACACTCACACACACTCACACACTCTTACTCACACTCACACACTCACACTCACACAGTCTTACTCACTCACACACACACACACACACACTCTCACTCACACTCACACACTCACACTCACGCTCACAGACACACACACACTCATACTCACTCACACACACATTCTCACACACACACTCACACTCACTGACACACTCACACTCACACACACAAACACTCATACACACACACACACTCACACACTCACAATCACTCACACACACACACACACACACTCATGCTCACTGACAAACACACTCACACACTCACTCACACTCACACTCCCACACACCCACACACACACTCACACACACTCACACCCACGCGCTCACTCACACACACACTCACACACACACACTTACAATCACTCACACACACACTCACACACACTCACTCACACATACACACGCACACACACACACACTCACACACACTCACACACACACTCACACACTCACACTCAATCACACACTCACACACACTCACACACACAGACTCACTCACACATTCCCACTCACTCACAGAAACACTCACTCACACTCACACAAACACACACTCACACACACACATTCACACTCACACACACAGTCACACTCATCTCACACTCACTCACACTCACTGATACACACACACACTCACTCACACTCACACACACACTCACACTTACAGATGCACATTCATTCTCACACACACATACACATACACACACTCACACTCACACACACACTCACACACACACACTCACACACTCACGCACACACACACTCAGACACACTCACACACTCAC
>JANJGN010000399.1:385000-387500 GCA_026770705.1 Isurus oxyrinchus
TCACTCACACACACACACACACTCACACTCTCACACACATACACACACTCACACTCACACAAACACACACACTCACATACACACACACACAAACACTGACACACAAACAGACACGCACACACATGCACACACACTCACACTCACACACACACACACTCACACTCAAGCACGCACACACACACACATTCACTTACACACACACTCACGCACACACACACACACACTTAAGCACAAACACACTCACACACATGCAAACAAACACTCAAACACACAAACACACACACACTCACACACACACACACACACTCACACATACACATACACACTCAGACACACTCACACTCACACACTCACACACACACACACTCACACACACACATACACACTCACACACACACTCACACTCACACACACACACAAACACTCACACACTCACTCACACATGCACACACTCACACACAATTACACACACACACTCACACAGACTCACACACACTCACACACACTCATCCACACACACTGACACACTCACTCACACTAACACTCATACACAGACACACACACTCTCACACACACACTCACACTCACACACACACTCACACTCACACACACACACTCACACACACTCACACTCACACACACACACACACACACACACACACTCACACAGACTCACACACACTCACACACACTCACCCACACACACTGACACACTCACTCACACTAACACTCACACACAGACACACACACTCTCACACACACACTCACACTCACACACACACTCACACTCACACGCATATGCACTCACACTCACACACCCACAGACACACACACACACTCACACAAAGACTGACATGCAGTCACACACACTCTAACTCACTCACACACACTCACACTCACACACACACACTCACACATGCACACACACTCACACACACACCCTCACACACACTCACACACTCTTACTCACACTCACACACTCACACTCACACTCACACAGTCTTACTCACTCACACTGACACACACACACACTCTCATGCACACTCACACACTCACACTCACACACTCACAGACTCACACACACACTCATAATCACTCACTCACACACACATTCTCACACACACACTCACACTCACTGACACATTCACTCACACTCACACACACACACTCACACACGCACTCACACTCACACACACACACTCACACACTCACAATCACTCACACACACTCACACACACACTCTCACACTCACTGACAAATACACTCACACACTCACTCTCACGCATACTCACACACACCCACACACACACTCAAACACACTCACACCCACATGCTCACTCACACACACACTCACACACACACACTTACACTCACTCACACACACACTGACACACACTCACTCACACACACACACGGACACACACACACACACACACTCACACACACTCACACACACACACACACACACTCACACAGACAGTCACACACACACTCACACACTCACACTCAACCACACAGGCACACACTCACACACACACATGCAGACACACACTCACACACACACACTCTCACTTGCACACACTCACACATACTCACACATACACTCACACACACTCACACAGACACTCACTCACACACAAACTAACTGACACACACACACTCACACTCACTCACACACACACACTCACACACACAGAGACACACACTCACACACACACTCACACTCACAAACACACACACACTCACACAGACACACACACACAGACACGTTCTCACACACAAACTCACACACACACACACTCACTCTCACTCACACACACACACACAGACACACAAACACAGACACATTCTCACACACAAACTCAAACACACACAGACACTCAAAGACACACACACATACACACTCATAGACAAAATCACACACACACACAAACTCACACTCACACTCAGACACAGGCACACTCTCACACACACACTCACACACAAACAAACACATACACACACACACTCGCACACTCACAGACACACACTCACACACAGACACTCGCACACACTCACTCACACACACACACACACTCACACACATGCACACACACACGATTTCACACACACTCACACACACACAAACACTCACACAAACACACTCACCCACGCACACAAACACACTCACACACACACACACACTCACGCACACACATACACACACACACACACACACACACTCACAGTCACTCACACACACACACACACACTCACTCTCACTCTCACACACATACACACACACACACTCACACAAACACACACACTCACATACACACACACACAAACACTGACACACAAACACACACGCACACACATGCACACACACTCACACTCACACACACACACACTCACACTCAAGCACGCACACACACACACATTCACTTACACACACACTCACGCACACACACACACGCACACACACTTAAGCACAAACACACTCACACACATGCAAACAAAC
>JANJGN010000399.1:392500-395000 GCA_026770705.1 Isurus oxyrinchus
CACTCACACACATGCAAACAAACACTCAAATACACAAACACACACACACTCACACACACACACACACACACACTCACACATACACATACACACTCAGACACACTCACACTCACACACTCACACACACAAACACTCACACACTCACTCACACATGCACACACTCACACACACTTACACACACACTCACACAGACTCACACACAATCACACACACTCACCCACACACACTGACACACTCACTCACACTAACACTCACACACAGACACACACACTCTCACACACACACCCACACTCACACACACACTCACACTCACACACACACACTCACACACACTCACACTCACACACACACACACACACACACTCACACAGACTCACACACACTCACACACACTCACCCACACACACTGACACACTCACTCACACTAACACTCACACACAGACGCACACACTCTCACACACACACTCACACTCACACACACACTCACACTCACACGCATATGCACTCACACTCACACACCCACAGACACACACACACTCATACAAAGACTGACATGCAGTCACACACACTCTAACTCACTCACACACACTCACACTCACACACACACACTCACTCACTCACACTCACACACACACACTCACCCACACTCACACTCACTCACACTCACACAAACACAGATACTCACACACTCACACTCACACCCACACCCCCACACACACACACATACACACTCACACACTCTGACACTCACACTCACTCACACTCACACACACACATACTCACACACTCACACTCACTCACTCAAACACACACACCCACACACACACACACTCACACATGCACACACACTCACACACACACACTCACACACACTCACACACTCTTACTCACACTCACACACTCACACTCACACAGTCTTACTCACTCACACTGACACACACACACCCTCTCATGCACACTCACACACTCACACTCACACACTCACAGACTCACACACACACTCATAATCACTCACACACACACATTCTCACACACACTCACACTCACTGACACACTCACTCACACTCACACACACACACACACACACTCACACACGCACTCACACTCACACACACAAACGCACACACTCACAATCACTCACACACTCTCACACACACACTGTCACACTCATAGACAAACTCACACACACACACAAACTCACACTCACACTCACACACAGGCACACTCTCACACACACACTCACACACAAACAAACACATACACACACACACTCGCACACTCACAGACACACACTCACACACAGACACTCGCACACACACTCACACACACACACACACTCACACGCATGCACACACACACGCTTTCACACACACTCACACACACACAAACACTCACACACACACACTCACCCACGCACACAAACACACTCACACACACACACACACTCACGCACACCCATACTCACACACACACACACACTCACAGTCACTCACACACACACACACACTCACACTCTCACACACATACACACACTCACACTCACACAAACACACACACTCACATACACACACACACAAACACTGACACACAAACACACACGCACACACATGCACACACACTCACACTCACACACACACACACACACTCAAGCACGCACACACACACACATTCACTTACACACACACTCACGCACACACACACACACACACTTAAGACAAACACACTCACACACATGCAAACAAACACTCAAACACACAAACACACACACTCACACACACACACACACACACACACACACACTCACACATACACATACACACTCAGACACACTCACATTCACACACTCACACACACACACACACACTCACACACACAAACACTCACACACTCACTCACACTCACACACTCACACACACAAACACTCACACACTCACTCACACATGCACACACTCACACACATTTACACACACACACTCACACAGACTCACACACACTCACACACACTCACCCACACACACTGACACACTCACTCACACTAACACTCACACACAGACACACACACTCTCACACACACACTCACACTCACACACACTCACACTCACACACACACACTCACACACATTCACACTCACACACACACACACACACTCACACAGACTCACACACACTCACACACACTCACCCACACACACTGACACACTCACTCACGCTAACACTCACACTCACACACACACTCACACTCACACGCATATGCACTCACACTCACACACCCACAGACACACACACACACTCACGCAAAGACTGACATGCAGTCACACACACTCTAACTCACTCACACACACTCACACTCACACACACACACTCACTCACTCACACTCACACACACACACTCACCCACACTCACACTCACTCACACTCACACAAACAAAGATACTCACACACTCACACTCACACTCACACCCACACCCCCACACACATACACACTCACACACACTGACAC
>JANJGN010000399.1:460000-462500 GCA_026770705.1 Isurus oxyrinchus
CACACACACTCACAAACTCTTACTCACACTCACACACTCACACTCACACTCACACTCACACAGTCTTACTCACTCACACTGACACACACACACACTCTCATGCACACTCACACACTCACACTCACACACTCACAGACTCACACACACACTCATAATCACTCACTCACACACACATTCTCACACACACACTCACACTCACTGACACACTCACTCACACTCACACACACACACACACTCACACACGCACTCACACTCACACACACACACACTCACACACACACACAGACTTACACACACACACACTCACACTCAAGCATGCACACGCACACTCATTTACACACACAATCACACCACACACACACTCACACACACACAATCACACACATTCACACTCACACTCACACACACACATACACACTCACACACTCACTCACACATGCACACACTCACACACACTTACACACACACACTCACACAGACTCACACACACTCACACACACTCACCCACACACACTGACACACTCACTCACACTAACACTCACACACAGACACACACACTCTCACACACACACTCACACTCACACACACACTCACACTCACACACACACACTCACACACACTCACACTCACACACACACACACACACACTCACACAGACTCACACACACTCACCCACACACACTGACACACTCACTCACACTAACACTCACACACAGACACACACACTCTCACACACACACTCACACTCACACACACACTCACACTCACACGCATATGCACTCACACTCACACACCCACAGACACACACATACTCACACAAAGACTGACATGCAGTCACACACACTCTAACTCACTCACACACACTCACACTCACACACACACACTCACTCACTCACACTCACACACACACACTCACCCACACTCACACTCACTCACACTCACACAAACACAGATACTCACACACTCACACTCACACTCACACCCACACCCCCCCACACACACACACACATACACACTCACACACACTGACACTCACACTCACTCACACTCACACACACACATACTCACACACTCACACTCACTCACTCACTCACTCACACCCACACACCCACACACACACTCACACATGCACACACACTCACACACACACACTCACACACACTCACAAACTCTTACTCACACTCACACACTCACACTCACACTCACACAGTCTTACTCACTCACACTGACACACACACACACTCTCATGCACACTCACACACTCACACTCACACACTCACAGACTCACACACACACTCATAATCACTCACTCACACACACATTCTCACACACACACTCACACTCACTGACACACTCACTCACACTCACACACACACACACACTCACACACGCACTCACACTCACACACACACACACTCACACACTCACAATCACTCACACACACTCACACACACACTCTCACACTCACTGACAAATACACTCACACACTCACTCTCACGCATACTCACACACACCCACACACACACTCACACACACTCACACCCACATGCTCACTCACACACACACTCACACACACACACTTTCACTCACTCACACACACACTGACACACACTCACTCACACACACACACACGGACACACAGACACACACACACTCACACACACTCACACACCCACACACACATACTCACACAGACAGTCACACACACACTCACACACTCACACTCAACCACACATGCACACACTCACACACACACATGCAGACACACACTCACACACACACACTCTCACTTGCACACACTCACACATACTCACACATACACTCACACACACTCACACAGACACTCACTCACACACAAACTAACTGACACACACACACTCACACTCACTCACACACACACACTCACACACACAGAGACACACACTCACACACACACTCACACTCACAAACACACACACACTCACACAGACACACACACAGACACGTTCTCACACACAAACTCACACACACACACACTCACTCTCACTCACACACACACACACAGACACACAAACACACACACATTCACTTACACACACACTCACGCACACACACACACACACACTTAAGCACAAACACACTCACACACATGCAAACAAACACTCAAACACACAAACACACACACACTCACACACACACACACACACACACTCACACATACACATACACACTCAGACACACTCACACTCACACACTCACACACACACACACTCACACACACACATACACACTCACACACACACTCACACACTCACACACACAAACACTCACACACTCACTCACACATGCACACACTCACACACACTTACACACACACACTCACACAGACTCACACACACTCACACACACTCACCCACACACACTGACACACTCACTCACACTAACACTCACACACAGACACACACACTCTCACACACTCACTCACACTCACACACATACTCACACTCACACACACACACTC
>JANJGN010000399.1:465000-472500 GCA_026770705.1 Isurus oxyrinchus
CATGCAGACACACACTCACACACACACACTCTCACTTGCACACACTCACACATACTCACACATACACTCACACACACTCACACAGACACTCACTCACACACAAACTAACTGACACACACACACTCACACTCACTCACACACACACACTCACACACACAGAGACACACACTCACACACACACTCACACTCGCAAACACACACACACTCACACAGACACACACACAGACACGTTCTCACACACAAACTCACACACACACACACTCACTCTCACTCACACACACACACACAGACACACAAACACAGACACGTTCTCACACACAAACTCAAACACACACAGACACTCAACGACACACACACATACACACTCATAGACAAACTCACACACACACAAACTCACACTCACACTCACACACAGGCACACTCTCACACACACTCACACACAAACAAACACATACACACACACACTCGCACACTCACAGACACACACTCACACACAGACACTCGCACACACACACTCACACACACACACACTCACACACATGCACACACACACGCTTTCACACACACTCACACACACACAAACACTCACACACACACTCACCCACGCACACAAACACACTCACACACACACACACACTCACGCAAACACATACTCACACACACACACACACACACACTCACAGTCACTCACACACACACACACACACACACTCACACTCTCACACACATACACACACTCACACTCACACAAACACACACACTTACATACACACACACACAAACACTGACACACAAACACACACGCACACACATGCACACACACTCACACTCACACACACACACACTCACACTCAAGCACGCACACACACACATTCACTTACACACACACTCACGCACACACACACACACACACTTAAGCACAAACACACTCACACACATGCAAACAAACACTCAAACACACAAACACACACACACTCACACACACACACACACACACTCACACATACACATACACACTCAGACACACTCACACTCACACACTCACACACACACACACTCACACACACACATACACACTCACACACACACTCACACTCACACACTCACACACACAAACACTCACACACTCACTCACACATGCACACACTCACACACACTTACACACACACACTCACACAGACTCACACACACTCACACACACTCACCCACACACACTGACACACTCACTCACACTAACACTCACACACAGACACACACACTCTCACACACTCACTCACACTCACACACATACTCACACTCACACACACACACTCACACACACTCACACTCACACACACACACACTCACACAGACTCACACACACTCACACACACTCACCCACACACACTGACACACTCACTCACACTAACACTCACACACAGACACACACACTCTCACACACACACTCACACTCACACACACACTCACACTCACACGCATATGCACTCACACTCACACACCCACAGACACACACATACTCACACAAAGACTGACATGCAGTCACACACACTCTAACTCACTCACACACACTCACACTCACACACACACACTCACTCACTCACACTCACACACACACACTCACCCACACTCACACTCACTCACACTCACACAAACACAGATACTCACACACTCACACTCACACTCACACTCACACCCACACCCCCCCACACACACACACACATACACACTCACACACACTGACACTCACACTCACACACACACATACTCACACACTCACACTCACTCACTCACACACACACACCCACACACACACACTCACACATGCACACACACTCACACACACACACTCACACACACTCACAAACTCTTACTCACACTCACACACTCACACTCACACTCACACTCACACAGTCTTACTCACTCACACTGACACACACACACACTCTCATGCACACTCACACACTCACACTCACACACTCACAGACTCACACACACACTCATAATCACTCACTCACACACACATTCTCACACACACACTCACACTCACTGACACACTCACTCACACTCACACACACACACACACTCACACACGCACTCACACTCACACACACACACACTCACACACACACACAGACTTACACACACACACACTCACACTCAAGCATGCACACACACACTCATTTACACACACAATCACACCACACACACACTCACACACACACAATCACACACATTCACACTCACACTCACACACACACATACACACTCACACACTCACTCACACATGCACACACTCACACACACTTACACACACACACTCACACAGACTCACACACACTCACACACACTCACCCACACACACTGACACACTCACTCACACTAACACTCACACACAGACACACACACTCTCACACACACACTCACACTCACACACACACTCACACTCACACACACACACTCACACACACTCACACTCACACACACACACACACACACACTCACACAGACTCACACACACTCACCCACACACACTGACACACTCACTCACACTAACACTCACACACAGACACACACACTCTCACACACACACTCACACTCACACACACACTCACACTCACACGCATATGCACTCACACTCACACACCCACAGACACACACATACTCACACAAAGACTGACATGCAGTCACACACACTCTAACTCACTCACACACACTCACACTCACACACACACACTCACTCACTCACACTCACACACACACACTCACCCACACTCACACTCACTCACACTCACACAAACACAGATACTCACACACTCACACTCACACTCACACCCACACCCCCCCACACACACACACACATACACACTCACACACACTGACACTCACACTCACTCACACTCACACACACACATACTCACACACTCACACTCACTCACTCACACACACACACCCACACACACACACACACTCACACATGCACACACACTCACACACACACACTCACACACACTCACAAACTCTTACTCACACTCACACACTCACACTCACACTCACACAGTCTTACTCACTCACACTGACACACACACACACTCTCATGCACACTCACACACTCACACTCACACACTCACAGACTCACACACACACTCATAATCACTCACTCACACACACATTCTCACACACACACTCACACTCACTGACACACTCACTCACACTCACACACACACACACACTCACACACGCACTCACACTCACACACACACACACTCACACACTCACAATCACTCACACACACTCACACACACACTCTCACACTCACTGACAAATACACTCACACACTCACTCTCACGCATACTCACACACACCCACACACACACTCACACACACTCACACCCACATGCTCACTCACACACACACTCACACACACACACTTTCACTCACTCACACACACACTGACACACACTCACTCACACACACACACACGGACACACAGACACACACACACTCACACACACTCACACACCCGCACACACATACTCACACAGACAGTCACACACACACTCACACACTCACACTCAACAACACATGCACACACTCACACACACACATGCAGACACACACTCACACACACACACTCTCACTTGCACACACTCACACATACTCACACATACACTCACACACACACAATCACTCACACACACTCACACACACACTCTCACACTCACTGACAAATACACTCACACACTCACTCTCACGCATACTCACACACACCCACACACACACTCACACACACTCACACCCACATGCTCACTCACACACACACTCACACACACACACTTACACTCACTCACACACACACTGACACACACTCACTCACACACACACACGGACACACACACACACACATAACACTCACACACACTCACACACACACACACACTCACACAGACAGTCACACACACACTCACACACTCACACTCAACCACACAGGCACACACTCACACACACACATCCACACGCACACACACTCACACAAGCCCACTCACACTCACTCACACGCACACACACACACACACACCCACTCTCACTCACACATACACACATATTCACACTCGCACACACACACACACTCACACACACACACACGCACACTCACACACAGACACACAAATTCACACACACACACAGGCACACACTCACACACGCACACTCACACACACACATGCAGACACCCACTCACACACACACACTCTCACTTGCACACACTCACACATACTCACACATACACTCACACACACTCACACAGACACTCACTCACACACAAACTAACTGACACACACACACTCACACTCACTCACACACACACACTCACACACACAGAGACGCACACTCACACACACACTCACACTCACAAACACACACACACTCACACAGACACACACACAGACACGTTCTCACACACAAACTCACACACACACACACTCACTCTCACTCACACACACACACACAGACACACAAACACAGACACGTTCTCACACACAAACTCAAACACACACAGACACTCAACGACACACACACATACACACTCATAGACAAACTCACACACACACACAAACTCACACTCACACTCACACACAGGCACACTCTCACACACACACTCACACACAAACAAACACATACACACACACACTCGCACACTCACAGACACACACTCACACACAGACACTCGCACACACACACTCACACACACACACACTCACACACATGCACACACACACGCTTTCACACACACTCACACACACACAAACACTCACACACACACTCACCCACGCACACAAACACACTCACACACACACACACACTCACGCACACACATACTCACACACACACACACACACACACTCACAGTCACTCACACACACACACACACACTCACACTCTCACACACATACACACACTCACACTCACACAAACACACACACTTACATACACACACACACAAACACTGACACACAAACACACACGCACACACATGCACACACACTCACACTCACACACACACACACTCACACTCAAGCACGCACACACACACATTCACTTACACACACACTCACGCACACACACACACACACACACACACACTTAAGCACAAACACACTCACACACATGCAAACAAACACTCAAACACACAAACACACACACACTCACACACACACTCACACACACACACTCACACATACACATACACACTCAGACACACTCACACTCACACACTCACACACACACACACTCACACACACACATACACACTCACACACACACTCACACCCACACACACACACTCACACACACTCACACTCACACACACACACACACACTCACACAGACTCACACACACTCACACACACTCACCCACACACACTGACACACTCACTCACACTAACACTCACACACAGACACACACACTCTCACACACACACTCACACTCACACACACACTCACACTCACACGCATATGCACTCACACTCACACACCCACAGACACACACACACTCACACAAAGACTGACATGCAGTCACACACACTCTAACTCACTCACACACACTCACACTCACACACACACACTCACTCACTCACACTCACACACACACACTCACCCACACTCACACTCACTCACACTCACACAAACACAGATACTCACACACTCACACTCACACTCACACCCACACCCCCCCACACACACACACATACACACTCACACACACACACACTCACACACATGCACACACACACTCTTTCACACACACTCACACACACACACAAACTCTCACACAAACACTCACACACACACACTCGCACACGCACACAAACACACTCACACACACACACACACTCACGCACACACATACTCACACACACACACTCACAGTCACACACTCTCACACACATACACACACACAAACACTCACACAAACGCACACACTCACAGACACACACACACAAACACTGACACACAAACACACACACACACACACACTCACACACACACACACACTCACACTCAAGCACGCACACAACACATTCACTTACACACACACTCATGCTCACACACACACACACACTCAAGCACAAACACACTCACACACATGCAATCAAACACTCAAACACACAAACACACACACACTCACACACACACACACACTCACACTCACACATACACACTCAGTCACACTCACACTCACACACTCACACATACACACACACTCACACACACACACTTACACACACACACTCACACTCACACACTCACACACACAAACACTCACACACTCTCTCACACACGCACACACTCACACACACTTACACACACACACTCACACAGACTCACACACACTCACACACACTCACCCACACACACTGACACACTCACTCACACTAACACTCACACACAGACACACACACTCTCACACACACACTCACACTCACACACGCCCTCACACTCACACACACACACACTCACACACACTCACACTCACACACACACACTCACACAGACTCACACACACTCACACACACTCACCCACACACACTGACACACTCACTCACACACTCACACTCACTCACACTCACACACACACTCATACACTCACACTCACTCACACACACACACACTCACACACACACACTAACTCACACTCACACACATACACTCACACTCACACTCACACTCACTCACACTTACAGACACTCACACACACACACTCACACACACACACTTACTCACACACACCCTCACACACACACTCACACTCAATCACAGTGACACACACATACACACACTCACACTCACACACACACTCACACACACTCACCCCAACACTCACGCACACACACATGCACCGATACACACTCACATACTCACACACACACTCACACACTCACACACACACACTCACACTCACTCACACTCACACACACACACTCACACACTCGCACACACACACACACAAACTCACACTCACACTCACACACAGGCACACTCTCACACACACACTCACACACAAACAAACACATACACACACACACTCGCACACTCACAGACACACACTCACACACAGACACTCGCACACACACACTCACACACACACACACTCACACACATGCACACACACACGCTTTCACACACACTCACACACACACAAACACTCACACACACACTCACCCACGCACACAAACACACTCACACACACACACACACTCACGCACACACATACTCACACACACACTCACAGTCACTCACACACACACACACACACTCACACTCTCACACACATACACACACTCACACTCACACAAACACACACACTTACATACACACACACACAAACACTGACACACAAACACACACGCACACACATGCACACACACTCACACTCACACACACACACACTCACACTCAAGCACGCACACACACACATTCACTTACACACACACTCACGCACAC
>JANJGN010000399.1:475000-477500 GCA_026770705.1 Isurus oxyrinchus
CACTCACACATGCACACACACACTCACACACAAACACACACTCTCACTTGAACACATACACTCACACATACACACACTCACACATACACTCACACACTCACAGACACTCACTCACACACAAACTAACTGACACACACTCACACACACACACTCACACTCACTCACACACACAAACACACACACACACAGACACATTCTCACACACAAGCTCAAACACACACAGACACTCAAAGACACACACACATACACACTCATACACAAACTCACACACACACACAAACTCACACTCACACTCACACACAGGCACACTCTCACACACACACTCACACACACTCACACAGACACTCACTCACACACAAACTAACTGACACACACACACTCACACTCACTCACACACACACTCACACACACAGAGACACACACTCACACACACACTCACACTCACAAACACACACACACTCACACAGACACACACACAGACATGTTCTCACACACACACACACTCACTCTCACTCACACACACACAAACACACACTCACTCTCACTCACACACACACACACATACACACACACACTCGCACACTCACAGACACAAACTCACACACAGACACTCGCACACACACACTCACACACACACACACTCACACACATGCACACACACACTCTTTCACACACACTCACACACACACACACACTCTCACACAAACACTCACACACACACACTCGCACACGCACACAAACACACACACACACACACACTCACGCACACACATACTCACACACACACACTCAGTCTCTCACACTCTCACACACACACACACACTCACAGTCACTCACACTCTCACACACTCACACACTCACACTTACTCACACACACACTCACACACACACTCACACTCAGTCACAGTCACACCCACATACACACACTCACACTCACACACACACTCACACCTAGCACACACACACACACACACACACACACACACACACACACACAATCTCACACACATACACAAACTCACACTCACACTCACACACAGGCACACACTCACACACACACAATCCACATGCACACACACTCACACAAGCCCACACACATTCACTCACATGCACACACTCACACACACACACTCTCACTCACACATACACACACACACACACACTCGCACACACACACACACAATCACACACATGCACACTCACACACAGACACACAAATTCACACACACACACACAGGCACACACTCACACACACACACTCACACACTCACACACACACATGCACACACACACTCACACACACACACACACTCTCACTTGAACACACACACTCACACATACACACACTCACACATACACTCACACACTCACAGACACTCACTCACACACAAACTAACTGACACACACACACTCACACACACACACACTCACACTCACTCACACACACAAACACACAGACACATTCTCACACACAAACTCAAACACACACAGACACTCAAAGACACACACACATACACACTCATACACAAACTCACACACACACACAAACTCACACTCACACTCACACACAGGCACACTCTCACACACACACTCACACACAAACACACACATACACACACACACTCGCACACTCAGAGAAACACACACTCACACACAGACACTCGCACACACACACTCACACACACACACTCACACACATGCACACACACACTCTTTCAAACACACTCACACACACACACAAACTCTCACACAAACACTCACACACACACACTTGCACACGCACACAAACACACTCACACACACACACACTCACGCACACACATACTCACACACACACACTCACAGTCACACACTCTCACACACTCACACACACAAACACTCACACAAACACACACACTCACATACACACACACACAAACACTGACACACAAACACACACACACACACACACTCACACTCACACACACACACTCACACTCAAGCACGCACACAACACATTCACTTACACACACACTCATGCTCACACACACACACACACACACTCAAGCACAAACACACTCACACACATGCAATCAAACACTCAAACACACAAACACACACACACTCACACACACACACTCACACTCAAGCACGCACACAACACATTCACTTACACACACACTCATGCTCACACACACACACACACACACTCCAGCACAAACACACTCACACACATGCAATCAAACACTCAAACACACAAACACACACACACTCACTCACACTAACACTCACACACAGACACACACACTCTCACACACACTCTCACACTCACACACACACTCACACTCACACGCATATGCACTCACACTCACACACCCACAGACACACACACACTCACACAAAGACTGACATGCAGTCACACACACTCTAACTCACTCACACACACTCACACACACACACTCACTCACTCACACTCACACACACACACTCACCCACACTCACACTCACTCACACTCACACA
>JANJGN010000399.1:480000-492500 GCA_026770705.1 Isurus oxyrinchus
CACACACTCTTTCACACACACTCACACACACACACAAACTCTCACACAAACACTCACACACACACACTCGCACACGCACACAAACACACTCACACACACACACACACTCACGCACACACATACTCACACACACACACAGTCACACACTCTCACACACATACTCACACACAAACACTCACACAAACACACACACTCACAGACACACACACACAAACACTGACACACAAACACACACACACACACACACTCACACTCACACACACACACTCACACTCAAGCACGCACACAACACATTCACTTACACACACACTCATGCTCACACACACACACACACACTCAAGCACAAACACACTCACACACATGCAATCAAACACTCAAACACACAAACACACACACACTCACACACACACACACACTCACACTCACACATACACACTCAGACACACACACTCACACACTCACACATACACACACACTCACACACAGACACTTACACACACACACTCACACTCACACACTCACACACACAAACACTCACACACTCTCTCACACACGCACACACACACACACTTACACACACACACTCACACAGACTCACACACACTCACACACACTCACCCACACACACTGACACACTCACTCACACTAACACTCACACACAGACACACACACTCTCACACACACACTCACACTCACACACGCCCTCACACTCACACACACACACTCACACACACTCACACTCACACACACACACTCACACAGACTCACACACACTCACACACACTCACCCACACACACTGACACACTCACTCACACACTCACACTCACTCACACTCACACACACACTCATACACTCACACTCACTCACACACACACACACTCACACACACACACACTAACTCACACTCACACACATACACTCACACTCACACTCACACTCACTCACACTTACAGACACTCACACACACACACTCACACACTCACACTTACTCACACACACCCTCACACACACACTCACACTCAATCACAGTGACACACACATACACACACTCACACTCACACACACACTCACACACACTCACCCAAACACTCACGCACACACACATGCACCGATACACACTCACATACTCACACACACACTCACACACTCACACACACACACTCACACTCACTCACACTCACACACACACACTCACACACTCGCACACACACACACACACTCACACACACAGACTCACTCACACTCACATTGCCACACACACACACTCACTCACACTCACACAAGCACACACTCACACTCACACACTCACACACACACAGTCACACTCATCTCATACTCAGTCACACTCATTCATACACACACACTCACACACACTCACACACTCACACTCACTTGCACACACACACACTCCACACACTCACACTCTCACACTCACTCACACTCACTCACATTCCCATACACTCGCACACACACACTCATACACCAGCACTCTCACACACACACAATCACACACACAGTCACACACTCACACTCACACACACACTCACTCACACTTACACACACACACACACACTCACTCGCACTCACACACACACACACAGACACACTCAAACTCACTCACACTTACACAAACACACACACACACTCACACACACACACACACTCACACACAGGCACACACTCACACACACACATCCACACGCACACACACTCACACAAGCCCACTCACATTCACTCACACGCACACACTCACACACACACGCTCTCACTCACACATACACACACACACACACACTCGCACACACACACACACACTCACGCACATGCACACTCACACATGCACACACACACTCACACACACACACACACTCTCACTTGAACACATACACTCACACATACACACACTCACACATACACTCACACACTCACAGACACTCACTCACACACAAACTAACTGACACACACTCACACACACACACTCACACTCACTCACACACACAAACACACACACACACAGACACATTCTCACACACAAACTCAAACACACACAGACACTCAAAGACACACACACATACACACTCATACACAAACTCACACACACACACAAACTCACACTCACACTCACACACAGGCACACTCTCACACACACACTCACACACACTCACACAGACACTCACTCACACACAAACTAACTGACACACACACACTCACACTCACTCACACACACACACTCACACACACAGAGACACACACTCACACACACACTCACACTCACATACACACACACACTCACACAGACACACACACAGACATGTTCTCACACACAAACTCACACACACACACACTCACTCTCACTCACACACACACAAACACACACTCACTCTCACTCACACACACACACATACACACACACACTCGCACACTCACAGACACACACTCACACACAGACACTCGCACACACACACTCACACACACACACACACTCACACACATGCACACACACACTCTTTCACACACACTCACACACACACACACACTCTCACACAAACACTCACACACACACACTCGCACACGCACACAAACACACACACACACACTCACGCACACACATACTCACACACACACACTCAGTCTCTCACACTCTCACACACACACACACACTCACAGTCACTCACACTCTCACACACTCACACACTCACACTTACTCACACACACACTCACACACACACTCACACTCAATCACAGTCACACCCACATACACACACTCACACTCACACACACACTCACACCTAGCACACACACACACACACACACACACACAATCTCACACACATACACAAACTCACACTCACACTCACACACAGGCACACACTCACACACACACAATCCACATGCACACACACTCACACAAGCCCACACACATTCACTCACATGCACACACTCACACACACACACTCTCACTCACACATACACACACACACACACACTCGCACACACACACACACACAATCACACACATGCACACTCACACACAGACACACAAATTCACACACACACACACAGGCACACACTCACACACACACTCACACACTCACACACACACATGCACACACACACTCACACACACACACACACTCTCACTTGAACACACACACTCACACATACACACACTCACACATACACTCACACACTCACAGACACTCACTCACACACAAACTAACTGACACACACACACTCACACACACACACACTCACACTCACTCACACACACAAACACACAGACACATTCTCACACACAAACTCAAACACACACAGACACTCAAAGACACACACACATACACACTCATACACAAACTCACACACACACACAAACTCACACTCACACACAGGCACACTCTCACACACACACTCACACACAAACACACACATACACACACACACTCGCACACTCAGAGAAACACACACTCACCCACAGACACTCGCACACACACACTCACACACACACACACACTCACACACATGCACACACACTCTTTCACACACACTCACACACACACACAAACTCTCACACAAACACTCACACACACACACTCGCACACGCACACAAACACACTCACACACACACACACACTCACGCACACACATACTCACACACACACACTCACAGTCACACACTCTCACACACTCACACACACAAACACTCACACAAACACACACACTCACATACACACACACACAAACACTGACACACAAACACACACACACACACGCACACAGACACACACACACACACCCACACACACTCACACACAGACGCACAAACTCACACTCACACTCACACACTCACACATATACACACACACACTCACACACTTACACACTCACACACACACTCACACTCACACACTCTCACACACGCACACACTCACACACACTTACACACACACACTCACACAGACTCACACACACTCACACACACTCACCCACACACACTGACACACTCACTCACACTAACACTCACACACAGACACACACACTCTCACACACACACTCACACTCACACACGCACTCACACTCACACACACACACTCACACACACTCACACTCACACACACACACTCACACAGACTCACACACACTCACACACACTCACCCACTCACACTGACACACTCACTCACACACTCACACTCACTCACACTCACACACACTCATACACTCACACTCACTCACATTCACACACACACACTCACACACACACACTAACTCACACTCACACACACACACTCACACTCACACTCACACTCACTCACACACACACACTCACACACACACACTCACACACTCACACTTACTCACACACACCCTCACACACACACTCACACTCAATCACAGTGACACACACATACACACACTCACACTCACACACACACTCACACACACTCACCCAAACACTCACGCATACACACATGCACTGATACACACTCACATACTCACACACACACTCACACACTCACACACACACTCACACTCACTCACACTCACACACACACACTCACACACTCGCACACACACACACACACTCACACACAGACTCACTCACACTCACATTGCCACACACACACACTCACTCACACTCACACAAGCACACACTCACACTCACACACTCACACTCACACACACACAGTCACACTCATCTCATACTCAGTCACACTCATTCATACACACACACTCACACACTCACACTCATTTGCACACACACACACTCCACACACTCACTCTCTCACACTCACTCACACTCACTCACATTCACATACACTCGCACACACACACTCACACACCAACACTCTCACACACACACAATCACACACACAGTCACACACACTCACACACACACTCACTCACCCTTACACACACACACACACTCACTCGCACTCACACACACACACACAGACACACTCAAACTCACTCACACTTACACAAACACACACACACACTCACACACTCACACACAGGCACACACTCACACACACACATCCACACGCACACACACTCACACAAGCCCACTCACATTCACTCCCACGCAGACACTCACACACACACGCTCTCACTCACACATACACACACACACACACACACACTCGCACACACACACACACACACTCACACACATGCACACTCACACACAGACACACAAATTTACACACACACATAGGCACACACTCACACACACACACTCACACACTCACACACACACATGCACACACACACTCACACACACACACACACTCTCACTTGAACACACACACTCACACATACACACACTCACACATACACTCACACACTCACAGACACTCACTCACACACAAACTAACTGACACACACTCACACACACACACTCACACTCACTCACACACACAAACACACACACACACAGACACATTCTCACACACAAACTCAAACACACACAGACACTCAAAGACACACACACATACACACTCATACACAAACTCACACACACACACAAACTCACACTCACACTCACACACAGGCACACTCTCACACACACACTCACACACAAACAAACACATACACACACACACTCGCACACTCACAGACACACATTCACACACAGACACTCGCACACACACACTCACACACACATACACACTCACACACATGCACACACACACTCTTTCACACACACTCACACACACACACAAACTCTCACACAAACATTCACACACACACACTCGCACACGCACACAAACACACACACACACACTCACGCACACACATACTCACACACACACACTCACAGTCTCTCACACTCTCACACACACACACACACACTCACAGTCACTCACACTCTCACACACATACACACACACTCACATACACACACACACAAACACTGACACACACTCACACACACACACTCACATTCAAGCACGCACACACACACACATTCACTTACACACACACTCACGCTCACACACACACACACTTAAGCACAAACACACTCACACACATGCAATCAAACACTCAAACACACAAACACACACACACTCACACACACACACACACACACTCACACATACACATACACACTCAGACACACTCACACTCACACACTCACACACACACACACTCACACACACACATACACACACACACACACTCACACTCACACACACACACACACTCACACAGACTCACACACACTCACACACACTCACCCACACACACTGACACACTCACTCACACTAACACTCACACACAGACACACACACTCTCACACACACACCCACAGACACGCACACACTCACACAAAGACTGACATGCAGTCACACACACTCGCACGCACACACACACACTCACACACACACACTCACACACATGCACACACACTCACACAAACACTCACACACACACAAATTCTCACACACACACTCACACACACACACTCACACACTCACACACACACACACTCACACACATATGCACTCACACTCACTCACACTCACAGACACACACACACACTCACACAAACACTCACATGCAGTCACACACACTCTACCTCACTCACACACACGCACACTCACTCACTCACACACTCACGCACTCACACTCACCCACACACACTGACACACTCACTCACACTCACACTCACACACAGACACACTCACACACATATGCACTCACACTCACTCACACTCACAGACACACACACACTCACACAAACACTCACATGCAGTCACACACACTCTAACTCACACACATGCACACTCACACATTCACTCACACTCACTCACTCACACTCACACACACACACTCACCCACACTCACACTCACTCACACTCACACAAACACAGATACTCACACACTCACACTCACTCACACTCACACACACCCACACACACACACAGACACTCACACACACTGACACTCACACTCACTCACACTCTCATACACACATACTCACTAACTCACACTCACTCACACACACACACACCCACACACACACACTCACACACATGCACACACACTCTCTCACTCACACACACACAAATTATCACACACACCCTCACACACACACTCACACACACTCACACACTCTTACTCACACTCACACAGTCTTACTCACTCACACTCACACACACACACACACTCTCACTCACACTCACACACTCACACTCACGCTCACAGACTCACACACACACTCATACTCACTCACTCACACACACATTCTCACACACACACTCACACTCACTGACACACTCACACTCACACACACAAACACTCATACACACACACACTCACACACTCACAATCACTCACACACACACTCACACACACACACTCATGCTCACTGACAAACACACTCACACACTCACTCACACTCACACTCCCACACACCCACACACACACTCACACACACTCACACCCACGCGCTCACTCACACACACACACTCACACACACACACTTACAATCACTCACACACACACTCACACACACTCACTCACACATACACACGCACACACACACACACTCACACACACTCACACACACACTCATACTGTCACACACACACACTCACACACTCACACACTCACACACACATACACACACACACACTCACACACAGGCACACACTGACGCACACACATCCACACGCACACACACTCACACAAGCCCACTCACATTCACTCACACGCAGACACTCACACACACACGCTCTCACTCACACATACACACACACACACACACACACTCGCACACACACACACACACTCACACACATGCACACTCACACACAGACACACAAATTCACACACACACATAGGCACACACTCACACACACACACTCACACACTCACACACACACATGCACACACACACTCACACACACACACACACTCTCACTTGAACACACACACTCACACATACACACACTCACACATACACTCACACACTCACAGACACTCACTCACACACAAACTAACTGACACACACTCACACACACACACTCACACTCACTCACACACACAAACACACACACACACAGACACATTCTCACACACAAACTCAAACACACACAGACACTCAAAGACACACACACATACACACTCATACACAAACTCACACACACACACAAACTCACACTCACACTCACACACAGGCACACTCTCACACACACACTCACACACAAACAAACACATACACACACACACTCGCACACTCACAGACACACACTCACACACAGACACTCGCACACACACACTCACACACACATACACACTCACACACATGCACACACACACTCTTTCACACACACTCACACACACACACAAACTCTCACACAAACACTCACACACACACACTCGCACACGCACACAAACACACACACACACACACTCACACACACATACTCACACACACACACTCACAGTCTCTCACACTCTCTCACACACACACACACACTCACAGTCACTCACACTCTCACACACATACACACACACAAACACTCACACAAACACACACACTCACATACACACACACACAAACACTGACACACACTCACACACACACACTCACATTCAAGCATGCACACACACACACATTCACTTACACACACACTCACGCTCAAACACACACACACACTTAAGCACAAACACATTCACACATGCAATCAAACACTCAAACACACAAACACACACACACTCACACACACACACACACACACTCACACATACACATACACACTCAGACACACTCACACTCACACACTCACACACACACACACACACACATACACACACACACACACTCACACTCACACACACACACACACTCACACAGACTCACACACACTCACACACACTCACCCACACACACTGACACACTCACTCACACTAACACTCACACACAGACACACACACTCTCACACACACACCCACAGACACGCACACACTCACACAAAGACTGACATGCAGTCACACACACTCGCACGCACACACACACACACTCACACACACACACTCACACACATGCACACACACTCTCTCACTCACACACACACAAATTCTCACACACACACTCACACACACACACTCACACACTCACACACACACACACTCACACACATATGCACTCACACTCACTCACACTCACAGACACACACACACACTCACACAAACACTCACATGCAGTCACACACACTCTACCTCACTCACACACACGCACACTCACTCACTCACACACTCACGCACTCACACTCACCCACACACACTGACACACTCACTCACACTCACACTCACACACAGACACACTCACACACATATGCACTCACACTCACTCACACTCACAGACACACACACACTCACACAAACACTCACATGCAGTCACACACACTCTAACTCACTCACACACATGCACACTCACACACTCACTCACACTCACTCACTCACACTCACACACACACACTCACCCACACTCACACTCACTCACACAAACACAGATACTCACACACTCACACTCACTCACACTCACACACACCCACACACACACACAGACACTCACACACACTGACACTCACACTCACTCACACTCTCATACACACATACTCACTAACTCACACTCACTCACACACACACACACCCACACACACACACTCACACACATGCACACACACTCTCTCACTCACACACACACAAATTATCACACACACCCTCACACACACACTCACACACACTCACACACTCTTACTCACACTCACACAGTCTTACTCACTCACACTCACACACATACACACACACTCTCACTCACACTCACACACTCACACTCACGCTCACAGACTCACACACACACTCATACTCACTCACTCACACACACATTCTCACACACACACTCACACTCACTGACACACTCACACTCACACACACAAACACTCATACACACACACACTCACACACTCACAATCACTCACACACACACTCACACACACACACTCATGCTCACTGACAAACACACTCACACACTCACTCACACTCACACTCCCACACACCACACACACACTCACACACACTCACACCCACGCGCTCACTCACACACACACACACACACACACTTACAATCACTCACACACACACTCACACACACTCACTCACACATACACACGCACACACACACACACTCACACACTCACACACACACTCATACTGTCACACACACACACTCACACACTCACACACTCACTCACACACTCACACACACACACTCACCCACACTCACACTCACTCACACTCACACAAACACAGATACTCACACACTCACACTCACACTCACACACACCCACACACACACACAGACACTCACACACTGACACTCACACTCACTCACAATCTCATACACACATACTCACTAACTCACACTCACTCACACACACACACACCCACACACACACACTCACACACATGCACACACACTCTCTCACTCACACACACACAAATTATCACACACACCCTCACACACACACTCACACACACTCACACACTCTTACTCACACTCACACACTCACACTCACACAGTCTTACTCACTCACACTCACACACACACACACACTCTCACTCACACTCACACACTCACACTCACGCTCACAGACTCACACACACACTCATACTCACTCACTCACACACACATTCTCACACACACACTCACACTCACTGACACACTCACACTCACACACACAAACACTCATACACACACACACTCACACACTCACAATCACTCACACACACACTCACACACACACACTCATGCTCACTGACAAACACACTCACACACTCATTCACACTCACACTCCCACACACCCACAGAACACACTCACACACACTCACACCCACGCGCTCACTCACACACACACACTCACACACACACACTTACAATCACTCACACACACACTCACACACACTCACTCACACATACACACGCACACACACACACACTCACACACACTCACACACACACTCATACTGTCACACACACACACTCACACACTCACACACTCACACACATACACACACTCACACTCACACACACACTCACACACACACTCGTACACTGACGCACACACACATACACTCACACACACTAACACACTCACACACACTCACACACTCACACTCAATCACACACTCACACACTCTCACGCACACACATACACACACTCACACACACAGACTCACTCACACATTCCCACACACTCACAGACACACTCACTCACACTCACACAAACACACACTCACACACACACAATCACACTCACACACACAGTCACACTCATCTCACACTCACTCACACTCACTCATACACACACACACACTCACTCACACTCACACACACACTCACACTCACAGATGCACATTCATTCTCACACACACATACACATACACACACTCACACTCACACACACACTCACACTCACACACTCACACACTCACGCACACACACACACTCAGACACACACACACTCACACACACACACTCACACATACACACTCACACACTCACACTCACATACTCACACTCACACACACACACCCTCACACACACACACTCTTGCACACTCCCGCACACACACACAGACACTCATGCACACTAACGCACTCACACTCACTCACACACTTTCACACACTCACACTCACTCACACTCACTCACACTCACACACACAGTCACACACTCGCACACACACATACACTCACACCGACTCACACACACACACACACTCACCCACACACACTGACACACTCACACACAGACACAAACACTCTCACACACACACACTCACACACTCACACACACACACTCACTCACACTCACACAGTCTTACTCACACTCACTCACACTCACACACACACATACTCACACACTCACACTCACACACACACATACACACTCACACACACACTCACACTCACTCACTCACACACACACACCCACACACACACACACACTCACACATGCACACACACTCACACACACACACTCACACACACTCACACACTCTTACTCACACTCACGCACAGACTCACACTCACACAGTCTTACTCACCACACTGACACACACACACTCTCATGCACACTCACACACTCACACTCACACACTCACAGACTCACACACACACTCATAATCACTCACTCACACACACATTCTCACACACACACTCACACTCACTGACACACTCACTCACACTCACACACACACACTCACACATGCACTCACACTCACACACACACACTCACACACTCACAATCACTCACACACACACTCACACACACACTCTCACACTCACTGACAAATACACTCACACACTCACTCTCACGCATACTCACACACACCCACACACACACTCACACACACTCACACCCACATGCTCACTCACACACACACACTTACACTCACTCACACACACACTGACACACACTCACTCACACACAC
>JANJGN010000399.1:502500-505000 GCA_026770705.1 Isurus oxyrinchus
ACACACACTGACACTCACACTCACCCACACTCACACTCACTCACACTCACACAAACACAGATACTCACACACTCACACTCACTCACTCACACACACACCCACACACACACACTCACACACATGCACACACACTCTCTCACTCACACACACACAAATTATCACACACACCCTCACACACACACTCACACACTCTTACTCACACTCACACACTCACACTCACACTCACACTCACACAGTCTTACTCACTCACACTTACACACACACACACACACTCTCACTCACACTCACATACTCACAGTCACGCACTCACAGACTCACACACACACTCATACTCACTCACTCACACACACATTCTCACACACACTGACACACTCACTGACACACTCACTCACACTCACACACACACTCATATACACACACTCACACACTCACAATCACTCACACACACACTCACACACACACACTCTCACTCACTGACAAATACACACACACACTCACTCTCACACACTCACACACACCCACACACACACTCACACACACTCACACCCACATGCTCACTCACACACACTCACACACTCACACAGACAGTCACACACTCACACTCACACACACACTCACACACACACACTCGCACACTGACGCACACACACATACACTCACACACACTAACACACTCACACACACACTCACACTCAATCACACACTCACACACTCACACGCACACACATACACACACTCACACACACAGACTCACTCACACATTCCCACACACTCACTCACACTCACACAAACACACACTCACACAAACACACACTCACACTCACACAATCACACTCACACACACAGTCACACTCATCTCACACTCACTCACACTCACTCATACACACACACACTCACTCACACTCACACACACTCACAGACACACACTCATTCTCACACACACATACACATACGCACACTCACACTCACACACACACTCACGCACACACACTCACACACTCACGCAGACACACAGACACTCAGACACACTCACAGACTCATACACACACTCACACATACACACTCACACACTCACACTCACATGCTCACACACACTCACACACAAACATACACACGCTCACACTCACACACACACTCACACACAGACTCTCGCACACTCACGCACACACACACATACACTCACGCACACTAACGCACTCACACTCACTCACACACTTTCACACACTCAGACTCACTCACAGTCACTCACACACACACTCACATTCACACACACTCAGACACACACCCTCACCCACACTCACACTCACACAAACACACACTCACACACACACACACACATGCACACTCACAGACTCATCCTCACTCTCACACACACTCACACTCACACTCACTCACACACACACACACTCAGTCACACTCACACACACACTCACACACACACACATACACTCACACACACTCACACTTACTTACATACACACTTGGCACACTCACACTCACACTTACACACACTCATACACACGCTCACACTCACACACACACACTCACACTCAATCTCTCGCACACTCACTCGCACATACATACACTCACACACTCACACACACTCACACAAACACGTACACACACTCACGCACACACACTCACATATTCACTCACATTCATGCACAAACACACACTCACATACTCACACTCACTCACATACACACACACTCACATACACTCACACACTCACTCTCACACACACACACACAGACTCACACTCACACACACACTCACACACACACACACACACTCACACTCACTCACTCACGCACACATTCTCACACACACACATGCTCACACTCACACACACACACGCACACACTCACACACACACTCTTGCACACTCCCGCACACACACATACACTCACGCACACTAACGCACTCACACTCACTCACACACTTTCACACACTCACACTCACTCACACTCACTCACACTCACACACACAGTCACACACTCGCACACACACACATACACACTCACATTCACACACACTCACACACACACACCCTCACTCACACTCACACAAACACACACTCACACACACTCACACATGCACACTCACAGACTCATCCTCACTCACACACACACTCACACTCACTCACACACATACACTCACACTCACTCACACTCACACACACACACACACACATACAGTCACACACACTCACTCACACACACACTCACACACACACACTCGCACACTCATGCACACACACATACACTCATACACACACACTCACACACACACTCACACTTACTCACATACACACTTGGCACACTCACACACACTCACACACATATGCACTCACACTCACTCACACTCACAGACACACACACACACTCACACAAACACTCACATGCAATCACACACACTCTAACTCGCTCACACACACGCACACTCACACACTCACACACTCACTCACTCACACTCACACACACACACTCACCCACACTCA
>JANJGN010000399.1:510000-512500 GCA_026770705.1 Isurus oxyrinchus
CACCCACACACACTTACACACTCACTCACACTCACACACAGATACACACACACTCACACACATACGCACTCACACTCACTCACACTCACAGACACACACACACACTCACACAAACATTCACATGCTCTCACACACACACACTCTAACTCACTCACACACACACACACGCACACTCACACACTCACACACTCACACAAACACACACACACACTCAGACACTCTCTCACTCTCACATACACACACACACACTCACACACACTCACAAAGTCACACACACACACTCACCCACACACACTGACACACTCACTCACACTCACACACAGATACACACACTCACACACAGACACACTCACACTCACACACATACGCACTCACACTCACAGACACACACACACACACAAACACTCACATGCACTCACACACACACACTCTAACTCACACACACTCACACACTCACTCACACTCACACACACACATTCACCCACACTCACACTCACTCACACTCACACAAACACAGATACTCACACACTCACACTCACTCACACTCACACACACACACACACACACACACACAGGCACTCACACACACTGACACTCACACTCATTCACACTCACACACACACATACTCACACACTCACACACACTCACTCACACACACACACACACACCCACACACACACACACACACATGCACACACACTCTCTCACTCACACACACACACAAATTCTCACACATACACTGACACACACACACTCACACACTCACACTCACACACTCACAGACTCACACACACACTCACATTCTCTCACTCACACACATATTCTCACACACACTCACACTCACTGACATACTCACTCACACTCACACACACACTCACACACACACTCACACTCACACACACACTCACACACTCACACACTCACACTCACACACTCACAGACTCACACATACACTCACACTCACTCACACACACATTCTCACACATACACACTCACACTCACTGACACACTCCCTCACACTCACACACACTCACACTCACACACACACTCATACTCACACACACACACTCACACACTCACAATTACTCACACACACACTCACACACACTCACACTCACTGACAAACACACTCACACTCACTTACACTCACACCCACACGTTCACTTACACACACACACTCACACACACACACTTACACTCACTCACACACACTCACATGCACTCACTCACACACACACACGCACACACACACACTCTCACACACTTACACACACACACACGCACACAGACACTCACATGCACACACTCACACACTCACACTCACTCACAGTCACACACACATACACACACTCACACTCGCACACACACACACACACACTCACGCACAGACACACAAACTCACACACAAACACAAACTCACACTCACACTCACACACACATGCACACTCACACACACACACACTCTCACTCACACACACACACACACACTCACACACGGACACACAAACTCACACACACACAGGCACACACACACTCACACACACATACACACACACTCTCTCACTTGCACACACACACACACACTCACACATACACTCACACACTCACACAGACACTCACTCACACACAAACTGACACACACACACACTCACACACACACACACTCACACTCACTCACACACACACACTCACACACACAGAGACACACACTCACACACACACTCACACTCACAAACACACACACACTCACATAGACACACACACAGACACATTCTCACACACAAACTCATACACACACAGACACTCAAAGACACACACACATACACACTCACACACACACACTCACACACACACACACTCACACACAGATGCACAAACTCACACACACACAAACTCACACTCACACACAGGCACACTCTCATACACACACTCACACACAAACACACACATTCACATACACACACACACACTCACGCACACACATACTCACACACACACACTCACACTCTCGCATACATACACACAAACACTCACACAAACACACACACTCACATACACACTCACACACAAACACTCACACACAAACACACAAACGCACACACTAGCTCACACTCACACAGACACACACACACATTCTCACACACAAACTCACACACGCACACACAGACACACACAGACACTCACACACACACACACACACACACAAACACTCACACACATACACACACACATTCACACACACCCACTCACACTCACTCACACACGCACACTCACACACACACAGTCTCACTCACACATACACACACACACACTCACACTCGCACACACACACACAGGCACACACTCACACACACACACACACACTCACACATGCACACACACACACTCACACACACATACACACACACTGTCTCACTTGCACACACACACACACTCACACAGACACTCACTCACACACAAACTAACTGACACACACACACTCACACACACACACACACA
>JANJGN010000399.1:517500-543445 GCA_026770705.1 Isurus oxyrinchus
GATGCTGCCAGACCTGCTGAGTTTTTCCAGGTAATTCTGTTTTTGTTTTGGATTTCCAGCATCCGCAGTTTTTTGTTTTTATCTCCAACATTAACTTGGGGAACAGGGGAATTCTTCATCAGAAGTTCAAACTTTCCAGGAATTTCACATGGAGTCAGTGTGTCGGGACTTCTGAGGGGTTCAGGATAAAATCAATAATCACTTAGTCAAGTGCAGGATAATTAAGGAAAGCCAGCATGGATTCATCAAGGGAAAATCATGTTTACTTAACTTGCTGGAGTGTTTTGAGGAGGTAACAGAGAAGGTTGATAAAGGAAACACTGTTGATGTGGTGTATATGGATTTTCAAAAGGCATTTGATACGTTGCCACACAACAGACTCATGAGCAAAATTCTAGCTCATGGAATAAAAGGGAAAGTAGGCACTTGGATAAGATATTGGCTGAGTGACAGGAAACAGAGAGTAGTGATAAATGGTTGTTTTACAGATTGGAGGAAGGTTTGTAGTGGAGTTCCCCAGGGGTCAGTGTTGGGACCCTTGCTCTTCCTGATATATATCAATCACCTAGACTGTGTGTGCAGGACATGATTTCAAAATTTGCAGATGCTATGAAGATTGGAAATGTTGTCAACTGTGATAAGGATAGTCTTGTACTTCAAAAGGACATAGACATGTTGGTGGATTGGGCAGACAAGTGGCAGATGAAGTTCAATGCAGAGAAGCGTAAGGTGATTTGTTCTGGCAGAAAAGATACGGAGAGACAGTATAAAATAAAGGGGAACCTCTAAAGGAGGTGCAGGAACAGAGGGCACGTTGAGAGAGCAGTTAATAAAGCATATAGTATCTTAGACTTAGGCTTTATTATTATGGGCATAGAGTACAAGAGTAAGGAGGTCATGTTGAACTTGTATAAGACACTAGTTAGGCCTCATCTGGAGTACTGCATCCAGTTCTGGGTGCCATACTTGAGAAAGGATGTGAAAGCATTGGAGAGAGTACAGAGGAGATTCACAAGAATGATTCTGGGATGAAGAACTGTAGCTATGAGGATAGATTGGAGAGGTTGGGACTGTTTCCTTGGAGAAAAGGTGACTGAGAGGAGACTTGATGGAGGTATTCAAGATCCTGAGTGGTATGGACAGAGTAAATAGTGAGAAACTGTTCCCACTCAAGAGAACATCAAGAACTAGAGGGCACAGATTCAAAATAATTGGCAAAAGGAGTAAATGTGATGTGAGGGTGGTTGGAGTCTGGAACAAACTTCCTGAAAGGGTGGTGGAGACAGGTTCAATTGAGGGTATTCAAAAGGGAATTAGATTGCTAGATGAAAAGAGAGAATGTGCAAGATTACGGGGTAAGGTAGGGGAGTGGGACTAGGTGGGATGTTCTTCCAGAGAGCTAATGCAGACTTGATGGGCTGAATGGGCTCCTTCTGCATTGTAAAGATCCTGTGATACTGTGCGTCCCGAAGTGCATCTTGGGGGCTACATCTGGTCTCCGACGATCTGGAGACCACATTGTCTGGGCCAGAGTCTATGTTCAGAGGCTGCTCTGGCCGTCTGACTGGAATGTGACACAGATCGACACAGTATGGTTCGATTTAAAAGTACTGTAAATAAACCAGTCTAACTCCTTGAAGCAGTTCAGTTTGCTAATACCCCGTGATTTCCATTATTCTTGTCACCTTCTCAAGTGCCTAGCTTCATAACTACTCCATAGTCCCTGTGTGAGGAATTTCAGCATTTCTACCTATATATTTTCTTAAAATCAACTCATTTCAGCAGAGACTTTAGGGTCATTGTACAGCAACGAATGTTTCACCCAAAATGGGTCTTCCTGTTCTCACTGTTAAGTCTGGTTTGAAAATTGTAAAATTATTTTGCTGTCAAAATATAAATTGACTTGTGTTCATTTCTAGTTTTTAAAACACTGAGCTTTTCACAGCAACTGTTGCTGACTGGACGTTCGTTAACCAGGATTTAAAGGAGTCATTAGCATTTAAGTGTGAAAATATGAGACAGATTGTTATTACAGCCTAGGCTCTCACAGATGGAATAAGACACTGTTTTTAATAAATTCAAACACAGGTTTAATTTCAATGAAGTTTGTTTTTCTCTTCCATAAATAAACTTTGCAAATCTAATGAATAGTTCAACAGCATTAGAAACTAATTGATCAGAATATACAGCTGTTCGCTGTTAAAGTGATTTAATGTCATGTTAATGTTAATGCCATTCCCAGCTGCTCTTAGACCTGTGGTGTGAGGAGTGAGTACATTTTGCACCAGCCATGGAGAATCTACTAGAACCAGCTGGAATCAATTGACTAAACGTTTGGCTTCTCTTCATCAATTATCCCAATTATCCAGTGCTTGATGTTATCATTAAACCTTAGAGACAAACTGATCAGCTGTAAACTCTTCTCATAACCTGATAAACTCTAATGTATAACATCAGAATAACCCTTGACTTTTGGAAAATTATATTTCCTCAGGAGTTTTACACTGTCCTGACCCCTCTAGCAGGCAGAATAATCACCACGTTCTCTCCGATCACAACACTATCTCATTTCCACTCACCATCATCCTCACTCTGCAACATACTCATATCTAGCATTGCAGCATCCTTATTTCCCGGTTCATCACCATGGCAATGGTGTTTCACTTATATTAACCCCAAATCAGGGAAATGGTGGGGTTTATGGGGGAGGGGGAGGTGTGAGGGGACTGGAGAGATGAGTGGGAGGGGGTGGGGGATGGGAGCTCATGTGGAGTGGTGAGAGGAATGGTTGTTGGGGGTTGGTGAGGACGGAGGTGGGGATAGATTGGGGAGGTGTGTGGATAAAGGAGGGTGTGGTCTGCGGGTGGATGGAGAGGCTTGTGAGAGAGGAGGATGGGAGGAGTACGGGAGAGTAGTAAGCAGTGTGGGATGTTGTCCTACTCACAGTAACCCAAACTAATCAAATACTGTCCACACCCACTAATCCAAACCCACCAAACACTGTCCGATCCCCTCAATCCAAACCCGCCAAATACTGTCCGATCCCCTCAATCAAAACCCGCCAAATACTGTCCAATCCTCTCCAATCCAAACCCGCCAAATACTGTCCGATCCTCTCCAATCCAAACCCGCCAAATACTGTCCAATCCTCTCCAATCCAAACCCGCCAAATACTGTCCAATCCTCTCCAATCCAAACCCGCCAAATACTGTCCAATCCTCTCCAATCCAAACCCGCCAAATACTGTCCAATCCTCTCCAATCCAAACCCGCCAAATACTGTCCAATCCTCTCCAATCCAAACCAGCCAAATACTGTCCAATCCAAACCCGCCAAATACTGTCCAATTCCCTCAATCCAAACCCGCCAAATACTGTCCAATCCTCTCCAATCCAAACCAGCCAAATACTGTCCAATCCTCTCCAATCCAAACCCGCCAAATACTGTCCAATCCTCTAATACAAAACCAGCACAGCCAGCCCCGTGAAGGCTGCCGGTGGAGAAGGATACAGTCTGTGTCGCAGAGATGGTACCTCTGGCCTTGCTAGTGGCTGGAGACAGTGGGCACACACTAAACTCAGAAACGTGCCTGTTGACTAAAGTATCACTCAGGTGCTCATGTGATGATGCGAGACACTTGCCTGATGTTGTCACACGCTATTTTATGCTGGAGCGAGTCAGGTACCCAATCGCTCAGTAAAACAATCTGGCCCTAGTAAAGGTCATGTCAATGTGATTTCAATGGGACAATAACATTAAATTTGCTTTTGATGTGGTGGCTTTAGTATGCTTCACCTTTTACCCTGGTGCAGGCTACTTGAGTATGTAATGCAGGACATGAGTGGCTGGACGCTTTGTTACACAGGCACTGAGTGGACTTTGGGTTCACATGACAGTCATTTCAGACATCCTGGATAGAGGCAGCAGCCCTGGTGCGAGTGGAAGCAGATCTCTGGCAGCCTGAGCTGAATGAGGGTTGGATCAAGGTGTCCCTGCCTCCCTGGAGGTTCCTGGAGTCTGCCTCCACACCCTCAGCGTTCTCCTCACTCTGCTCCTCTTCTGACTCACTACTGGATTCATCCTCTGTGGCCTGTGGAGCTGCCTCAAGATCCTCTTCCTCCAGTGGGTCCCCCCTCGCCAGTACCAGATTGTGGAGAAAACAGCATGAAACCACAATCAGTGATACCCGCTCTGGGGGGTATTGTCGTGCTCCCCCTGAATGGTCCAGGCATCGGAAGCACATCTTCAGAAGATCTATGATCCTCCCTATCACAGCCCTTGTGGAGGCTCCTATTGTACCGCTGCTCAGATTCTCTTCTTGGATGGTGGAGAGGCGTCATGAGCCACCTTCTGAGGGGATAGCCCTTGTCACCCAGCAGCCATCCATCCAGCCGGGCTGGAGCACTGAAGAGCCCCGGCACCTGGGAGTGTCTGAGGATGTAGGTGTGGTGGGAGCTGCCTGGGTACCTTGCACAGACTTGTAGAATCAGCATCCTGTGGTCACACACTATCTGCACGTTCATGGAGTGGAAGCCCTTCCTGTTGACGAAGGCACCGGGCTCACCTGCTGGTGCCTTGATGGCCACATGTGTACAGTCTATAGCCCCCTGGACACGGAGGAAGCCAGCAATGGCTGTGAAGCCTCTGGCTCAGTCTGTCTGGCTGGCCTGGTCCCAGCAGTGGTGGTGGATGAAGGTCAATGCGAGTCTGAACAGAGCGTCTGTAACCTGCTTGACACAAGTGTGGACAGCTGATTGGGAGACTCCGCAAAGATCACCCACCGAGCCCTGGAAGGAGCCAGAGGCATAGAAGTTAAGGGTCACTGTGACCTTCAGAGCCGCTGGCATGGGGTGTCCACCCACACAGTTAGCGGAGATCTCAGGCCCAATCATCTGACCAACGGAGGTTACTGTCTCCCTGGAGAGACGGACCCTCCATCTGCATTGCACCTCAGACATATTGAGGTAGCTGCATCGCTGCCTGTAAACCCTGGCAGCAGGATAGTGGCGTCTTCTGCAGCCCCTTCCTCCTTGGACTACCTCCTGGCCCTGCGCCTCCTGTGCCTGCACCTCTCCTCCCACAGGTCCCTCCCCTGGAGGCTGCACTGGGACCCCTGGCCTCCTCTCCCTTCTGCCCCTCTCTTCCTCCTCAGAGGAGGCCACAATCCCCATTCCCAGGGTAAGGGAAGGCTGCCTGATACCTGGAAGGATCCACACGGCCTGAATCCTGCGGGGGCCTTGGAGACACCACTGAATCCTGGAAATGCTAAGAATCAGGCCCCGAACAGAGGTGCAGCTGCCAAGTACCAATAAGCAGCCAGCAGCAAACGATCCCCTAAACTCCTCACTACTCACACTGGCAATGCTGCTGACCCTTTTCATCCTGCCCGGGGATGAGGTTTACCAAATTGTGGGCTGCCCGCCTGCCTCTTTTGCCCGTGTGATGAGCGTGAAATCACCCAGACAACGTGAAATCCCAATCAATTGGGTCTTTAATGATTAAAACAAAAAAACTGCGGATGCTGGAAATCCAAAACAAAAACAGAATTACCTGGAAAAACTCAGCAGGTCTGGGAGCATCGGCGGAGAAGAAAAGACTTGACGTTTCGAGTCCTCATGACCCTTCGACAGAACTTGAGTTCGAGTCCAAGGAAGACTCCCAAGAAAGTCCCCCCACCCCCACTAGAGCTATACCTTGAGTGCCCTACCATCCATTCTTAATTAGCACATTCGTTTAGATATATATCAGCAACTTCAACACCTCTGTGTTCTTTTGTTCTGTTGTCTGTGACATCTTTTGATGATCTGCTTCTATCACTGCTTGTTTGTCCCTACAACCACACCCCCCCTCCACTTCTCTCTCTCTCTCTCTCTCTCTGCCACCCCCCCCCCCCCTCCCCCAACACCTTAAACCAGCTTATATTTCAACTCTTCCTTGGACTCGAACTCAAGTTCTGTCGAAGGGTCATGAGGACTCGAAACGTCAACTCTTTTCTTCTCCGCCGATGCTGCCAGACCTGCTGAGTTTTTCCAGGTAATTCTGTTTTTGTTTTGGGCTTTAATGACCTTGATGGTGGGTGTGGCTCCGATTCCCACATGCTCCCGCTGACTGAAATATTGTGTGAGCGCGTGTGAAGACCCTGGCCCAATGTCATCTCGTGCGATTACCCCTCCGATCGGGCTGGGCACATACCCACCTGATCAGCATAAAATGTTGCCCCTAATGTTGCCTGGATGAGAGCAGCTCCAACAACACTTCAGGAGATTGACACTGTCCAGGACAAAGCAGCCCCGGTTAAATAAAAGCAAAACACTGTGGATGCTGGAAACCTGAAACAAAAGCGGAAAGTGCTGGAAAAACTCAGCATGTCTAACAGCGTCTGTGGAGAGAGAAAAAAAGAGTTCATGTTTTGAATCTGTATGACTTCCTCCGAGTCATACGGACTTGAAAAGTTAACTCATTTTTTTCTCCCCACAGATGCTGTTAGACCTGCTGAGTTTTTCCAGCACTTTCTGTTTTTGTTTGAAAGCAGCTGCTTGATTGGCACCCCATCCACAAACATTCACTCCCTCCACCACCAACGCACAGTAGCAGCAGTGTGTACCATCTACAAGATGCACTGCAGGAATTCACCAAGGCTCCTTCGACAGCACCTTCCAAACCCACGACCACTACCTTCTAGAAGGACAAGGGCAGCAGATAGATGGGAACACCACCACCTGGAAGTTCCCCTCCAAGTCACTCACCATCCTGACTTGGAAATATATCACCGTTCCTTCACTGTCACTGGGTCAAAATCCTGGAACTCCCTCCCTAACAGCACATGGACTGCAGCGGTTCAAGAAGGCAGCTCACCACCACCTTCTCAAGGGGCAACTAGGGATGGGCAATAAATGCTGGCCCAGCCAGTGAAGTCCACATTCCATTAAATAGTAAAAAATTCTCTAAAAATAACAACACAATGTGTTAACGAGCCACTTATTTTTAAATCCATAGACAGTGTGAAGCTCTGGCACGTCCAATCCCAGTTACTTGCAGTTTCCTGTTACTGTGCTTTACTGAACCCTCTGGAAGTAACACAGAGCTTGTCTCACTAACTAAACTGGCTTGTTTTGGACTGGGTTTGATTTCATTAAACTCTAACTGTTTTTGGCTGTCACATTCATAATCTCCTGCTTGAGTTCACTGTAGAAACCCCACGGAGCAAATCTTATTTTTTTAAAATAACGTAGGGGAACTGGTGCTTGGAACTCAGGCCATTTAGTCAGACTGAACAAACATATTGCAAACAACTCAGCTCATCTCTAATACACAAAATAACACTCCTTACATTTTATTAACCATGAGAATTTGGTATTTTAATAGCCATTCATTCCCAACATCAAAAACAGAGGAAAGATTTTCTTGGATTTTGCATTCATGCCAGGTTGAATAATACTGGTCAGATATAACTCAGCGTTAGATACAGAGTAAAATTCCATCTATACTGTCCCCATCAAACACTCCCAGGACAGGTACAGCACGGGGTTAGATACAGAGTAAAGCTCCCTCTACACTGTCTCCATCAAACATTCCCAGGACAGGTACAGCACGGGGTTAGATACAGAGTAAAGCTCCCTCTACACTGTCCCCATCAAACACTCCCAGGGCAGGTACAGCAGAGGGTTAGATACAGAGTAAAGCTCCCTCTACACTGTCCCCATCAAACACTCCCAGGACAGGTACAGCACGGGGTTAGATACAGAGTAAAGCTCCCTCTACACTGTTCCCATCAAACACTCCCAGGACAGGTACAGCATGGTGTTAGATACAGAGTAAAACTCCCTCTACACTGTCCCCATCAAACACTCCCAGGACAGGTACAGCACGGGGTTAGATACAGAGTAAATCTCCCCCTACACTGTCCCCATCAAACACTCCCAGGACAGGTACAGCACGGGGTTAGATACAGAGTAATGCTCCCTCTACACTGTCCCCATCAAACACTCCCAGGACAGGTACAGCACGGGGTTAGATACAGAGTAAATCTCCCTCTACACTGTCCCCATCAAACACTCCCAGGACAGGTACAGCACGGGGCTAGATACAGAGTAAAGCTCCCTCTACACTGTCCCCATCAAACACTCCCAGGACAGGTACAGCACGGGGTTAGATACAGAGTAAAGCTCCCTCTACACTGTCCCCATCAAACACTCCCAGGACAGGTACAGCACGGGGTGTTTTTATAAATTCATTCACAGGATGTGGGCTTCGCTGGCTGGGTCCAGCATTTATTGCCCATCCCTAATTGCCCCTTGAGAAGGTGGTGGTGAGCTGCCTTCTTGAACCGCTGCAGTCCATGTGGTGTAGGTACACCCACAGTGCTGTTAGGGAGGGAGTTCCAGGATTTTGACCCAGTGACAGTGAAGGAACGGTGATATATTTCCAAGTCAGGATGGTGAATGGCTTGGAGGGGAACTTCCAGGTGGTGGTGTTCCCATCTATCTGCTGCCCTTGTCCTTCTAGATGGTAGCGATCGTGGGTTTGGAAGGTGCTATCTAAGGAGCCTTGGTGAATTCCTACAGCGCATCTTGTAGATGGTACACACTGCTGCTACTGTGCGTCGGTGATGGAGGGAGTGAATGTTTGTGGATGTGGTGCCAATCAAGTGGGCTGCTTTGTCCTGGATGGTGTCAAGCTTCTTGAGTGTTGTGGGAGCTGCACTCATCCAGGCAACGGAGAGTATTCTATCATACTCCTGACTTGTGTCTTGTAGATGTCGGACAGACTTTGGGGAGTCTGGAGGTGTGTTACTCTCTACAAGATTCCTAGCCTCTGACCTGCTCTTGTAGCCACAGTATTTATATGGCTAGTCCAGTTCAGTTTCTGGTCAATGGTAACCCCCAGGATGTTGATTGTGGGGAATTCAGTGATGGTAATGCCATTGAACATCAAGGGGTGACGGTTGGATTCCCTCCTGTTGGAGATGGTCATTGCCTGGCACTTGTGTGGCACAAATGTTACTTGCCACTTGTCAGCCCCACCTGGATATTGTCCAGGTCTTGGTACATTTGGATATGGACTGCTTCAGTATCTGAGGAGTCATGATTGGGCTGAACATTGTGCAATCATCAGTGAACATCCCCACTTCTGACCTTATGATGGATACAGAGTAAAGCTCCCTCTACACTGTCCCCATCAAACACTCCCAGGACAGGTACAGCATGGGTTTAGATACAGAGTAAAGCTCCCTCTACACTGTTCCCATCAAATAATCCCAAGACAGGGACAGCATGGGGTTAGATACAGAGTAAAGCTCCCTCTACACCGTCCCCATCTAACACTCCCAGGACAGCACAGGGTGTTTTTAAAAATTCATTCATGGGATGTGGGCTTCGCTGGCTGGGTCCAGCATTTATTGTCCATCCCTAATTGCCCCTTGAGAAGGTGGTGGTGAGCTGTTTTCTTGAATCGCTGCAGTCCATGTGGTGTAGGTACACCCACAGTGCTGTTAGGGAGGGAGTTCCAGGATTTTGAGCCAGTGACAGTGAAGGAATGGTGATATATTTCCAAGTCAGGATAGTGAGTGACTTGGAGGGGAACTTTCAGGTGGTGGTGTTCCCATCTATCTGCTGCCCTTGTCCTTCTAGATGGTAGTGGTCGTGGGTTTGGAAGGTGCTGTTGAAGGAGCCTTGGTGAGTTCCTGCAGTGCATCTTGTAGATGGCACACACTGCTGCTACTGTGCATCGGTGGTGGAGGGAGTGAATGTTTGTGGATGTGGTGCCAATCAAGTGGGCTGCTTTGTCCTGGATGGTGTCAAGCTTCTTGAGTGTTGTGGGAGCTGCACTCATCCAGGCAAGTGGGGAGTATTCCATCACACTCCTGACTTGTGCCTTGTAGATGGTGGACAGACTTTGGGGAGTCTAGAGGTGTGTTACTGTCTGCAGGATTCCTAGCCTCTGAACTGCGCTTGTAGCCACAGTATTTATATGGCTAGTCCAGTTCAGTTTCTGGTCAATGGTAACCCCCAGGGTGTTGATTGTGGGGGTTTCAGTGATGGTAATGCCATTGAACATCAAGGGGTGATGGTTGGATTCCCTCCTGTTGGAGATGGTCATTGCCTGGCACTTGTGTGGCATGAATGTTACTTGCCACTTGTCAGTCCAAGCCTGGAAATTGTCCAGGTCTTGCTGCATTTGCACATGGACTGCTTCAGTATCTGAGGAGTCATGATTGGGCTGAACATTGTGCAATCATCAGCGAATATCCCCACTTCTGACGTTATGATGGATACAGATAAAGCTTCCTCTACAATGTCCCCATCAAACAGTCCCAGGACAGGTACAGCATGGGTTTAGATACAGAGTAAAGCTCCCTCTACACTGTTCCCATCAAACACTCCCAGGACAGGTACAGCATGGGTTTAGATACAGAGTAAAGCTCCCTCTACACTGTCCCCATCAAACAGTCCCAGGACAGGTACAGCATGGGTTTAGATACAGAGTAAAGGTCCCTCTACACTTTTGGGATCTATCCGCTGCATTTGGATCAGTTTTGGGAATCAGTTATTGGTTGGTGTCAGTGAAATCGCTGTTTGAGGAATCTGTGAACTGTCACATTGTTTTCCTATCTGAGATGGTCTGGTCTTGTGACTGAGTTGCTGTTACAGTTTGTCACCGTATTGTGGTGGTAGAATTAAGTTTCCCATGGTTTGATGTGTGGCTACTCAGCAGAGGCAGGATGACATTTCCATTTTGTATGAGAGTGTTTCCATCTGGTTGTAATTCTGATATTCCCATTTAGGCCAGAAAATGTTCTTTGCCTCATTGACTTTTCATATAAACAGCAGTAAAAGTTTGAAAGGCTTGATTCATGCAACGCTACTGAATAACAAGAATTTTGTCTCAACGTTGTAGCCAAGTTCTCTGGTGTCAGAAGTAACATTAACTGTTTCACTCAAAGCCTGTCACATATGATTCATTCTGAGGCAGCCTCTGACAGGAGAATCTTACTCTGCATATCAGGTTTTACAGTTCATTGTCAATTGTTAAAGGTAACAATGCCTGTGATGAGAATGGAGTTTGTGAAACTGAACACTTTCTCTTGTGTGAGGTAAATATCTTTTCAATGTTCTGTTCTCCAGCTGCCTCTGTCTCAAGGTCATTCATCTCACTGCCCCATCAGTCCTTGGAATTCTGCAGCTCTCAGTGTCAATCTGTGCCCAAACCCCAACCAGATCCACTCCAAACAGGTCCACCCCAACCAGATCCACTCTAAATGGTACCACCCCAACCAGATCCACTCCAAATGGTACCACCCCAACCAGATCCACTCCAGCCAGATCCAACCAACCAGATTCACCACAATCTGATCAACTCCAACCAAATCCACTCCAACCAGATCCACCCAACAAGATCTACCCCAACCAGATCCACCCAATCAGAGACACCCCAAACAGATCCACTCCAATGAAATCGACCCCAACCAGGTCTGCACCAGCAGATCCACCCCAAGCAGATCCACTCCAACCAGATACACTCCAAACAGATCCACCCCAGCTGATCTACCCCAATCAGATCTGGCCCAACTAGATCCATCCAACCTGATCCACTCCAACCAGATCCACCCAACAAAATCCACCACAACCAAATCCACCCAATCAGATCCATGCGAAACAGATCCACTTCAACGAGACCACCCCAACCAGATCTGGCCCAACCATATTAACCCCAAGCTGATCCACCCCAAGCAGATGCAGCCAATCAGATCCAACACAACCAGATACACCCCAAACAGATACACTGAATCAGATCCACTCCAAACAGATCAACCCCAACCAGGTCCATGGGGTGGGACGGGGACATTTGGAGAGTGGTTATGGGAATTGGGGCCAGAAAATTCCACCTTTAGTGATTCAATGGAAAAGGACAAGTATTGATCAAGATTAAAAGTTTTAAACTGGAGAAATTGGACTGGAAACAGTGAATTGAATGTAAATCAGTGACAAATCATTGGGGCGTATACAAGAAGGGGAAAGACAAGATTCAGAACAGAAATATTCCCACAAAGGAAAAGGAAAATAGACCCTGCGGATACAAAAAGCAAACAGACCAGGATAAAGTTAATTTAGGGAAGCTAACTCAGAGATTAATACTGAGGCTCAGTACTGAGGGATCAATACTGAAAGCTCAATACTGAGAGATCAATACTGAGGGATCAGTACTGGGAGATCAATACTGAATGATCAATACTGGGAGATCAATACTGAGTGATCAATACTGGGAGATCAATACTGAGTGAGCAATACTGAGTGATCAATACTGAGGCATCAATACTGAGGGAGCAATACCAAGACATCTCTACTCGGAGTTGAATATGGATAAATCAATACTGAGAGATCAATACTAACAGAACAATGATGAGTGATCAATAATGGGAGATCGATACTGAGAGATCAATGCTGAGAGATCAATACTGAGACATCAATACTGAGACATCAATACTGAGAGATCAATACTAAGACATCAATATTGAGAGATCAATACTGTGAGATCAATACTGAGACATCAATACTGAGAGATCAATACTGAGACATCAATACTGAGATCAATACCATGAGATCAACACTGAGATCAATGCTGAAAGATCAATACTAGGAGATCAATACTGAGTGATCAGTACTGGGAGATCAGTACCAAGTGATCAATATTGAGAGATCAACACTGGGTGATCAATACTGAGAAATCAATACTGGGAGATCAATACTGAGAGATCAATACTGAGGAATCAGTACTCAGGGATCAATGCTGAGAAATCAATACTGAGAGATCAATATTGAGGGATCAATACTGAGAGATCAATACTGAGAAATCAATACTGGGAGATCAATATTGAGGGATCAATACTGAGAGATCAATACTGAGAAATCAATACTGGGAGATCAATATTGAGGGATCAATACTGAGGAATCAGTACTCAGGAATCAATGCTGAGAAATCAATACTGAGAGATCAATATAGAGGGATCAATACTGAGAGATCAATACTGAGAAATCAATACTGGGAGATCAATATTGAGGGATCAATACTGAGAGATCAATACTGAGAAATCAATACTGGGAGATCAACACAGAGAGATCAATAATGCGTGATCAAAACTGAGAGATTGATATGAGAGATCAATACTGAGGGATCAATACAGACAGATCAATACTGAGATAACAATATTGAGGGATCAATACTGAGTGATCAATGTTGGGAGATCAATAATGGGAGACCAATACTGTGAGGTCATTGCTGAGTGATCAATACTGAGAGATCAATGATGGGAGATCAATACTGAGTGATCCATACTGAGGGATCAACACTGGGATGTCAATACTGAGAGATCAATACTGAGTGATAAATATTGGGTGATCAATTCTGAGAGATCAATATTGGGAGATCAATACTGAGAGATCAGTATTGAGAGATCAAGTCTGAGTGATCAATAATGGGAGATAAATACTGTGATCAGTACTGCGAAATCAATACTGACAGATCAATGATTGGTGAACGATAATGGGAGATCAATACTGAGAGATTAATGCTGGGAGGTCAATACTGAGTGATCAATGCTGAGAGATCAATACTGAGTGATCAATGCTGAGTGAACAATACTGAGTGATCAATACTGAGTGATCAATGCTGGGAGGTCAATACTGAGTGATCAATACTGAGTGATCAATACTGAGAGATCAATACTGAGGAATCAGTACTCAGGGATCAATGCTGAGAAATCAATACTGAGAGATCAATATTGAGGGATCAATACTGAGAGATCAATACTGAGAAATCAATACTGGGAGATCAATATTGAGGGATCAATACTGAGGAATCAGTACTCAGGAATCAATGCTGAGAAATCAATACTGAGAGATCAATATTGAGGGATCAATACTGAGAGATCAATACTGAGAAATCAATACTGGGAGATCAATATTGAGGGATCAATACTGAGAGATCAATACTGAGAAATCAATACTGGGAGATCAACACAGAGAGATCAATAATGCGTGATCAAAACTGAGAGATTGATATGAGAGATCAATACTGAGGGATCAATACAGACAGATCAATACTGAGATAACAATATTGAGGGATCAATACTGAGTGATCAATGTTGGGAGATCAATAATGGGAGACCAATACTGTGAGGTCATTGCTGAGTGATCAATACTGAGAGATCAATGATGGGAGATCAATACTGAGTGATCCATACTGAGGGATCAACACTGGGATGTCAATACTGAGAGATCAATACTGAGTGATAAATATTGGGTGATCAATTCTGAGAGATCAATATTGGGAGATCAATACTGAGAGATCAGTATTGAGAGATCAAGTCTGAGTGATCAATAATGGGAGATAAATACTGTGATCAGTACTGCGAAATCAATACTGACAGATCAATGATTGGTGAACGATAATGGGAGATCAATACTGAGAGATTAATGCTGGGAGGTCAATACTGAGTGATCAATGCTGAGAGATCAATACTGAGTGATCAATACTGAGTGATCAATGCTGGGAGGTCAATACTGAGTGATCAATACTGAGTGATCAATACTGAGAGATCAATACTGAGTGATCAATGCTGAGTGATCAATACTGAGTGATCAATGCTGGGAGGTCAATACTGAGTGATCAATACTGAGTGATCAATACTGAGTGATCAATGCTGGGAGGTCAATACTGAGAGATCAATACTGAGGGATCAATACTGAGAGATCAATACTGACAGATCAATGCTGAGATATCAATGCTGAGTGAACAATTCTCAGTGATCAATACTGGGAGATCAATACTGAGAGATCAATACTGAGTGATCAATGCTGACAGATCAATGCTGACTGATCAATACCGAGAAATCAATGCTGGATCAATACTGAGAGATCAATACTGAGGGATCAATACTGAGTGATCAATGCTGGGAGGTCAATACTGAGTGATCAATGCTGAGTGATCAATACTGAGTGATCAATACTGAGTGATCAATGCTGGGAGGTCAATGCTGAGTGATCAATACTGAGTGATCAATACTGAGTGATCAATGCTGGGAGGTCAATACTGAGTGATCAATACTGAGTGATCAATACTGAGTGATCAATGCTGAGTGATCAATACTGAGTGATCAATACTGAGTGATCAATGCTGGGAGGTCAATACTGAGTGATCAATACTGAGTGATCAATACTGAGTGATCAATGCTGAGTGATCAATACTGAGTGATCAATGCTCGGAGGTCAATACTGAGTGATCAATACTGAGAGATCAATACTGAGGGATCAATACTGAGAGATCAATACTGAGTGATCAATACTGAGTGATCAATGCTGGGAGGTCAATACTGAGTGATCAATACTGAGTGATCAATACTGAGTGATCAATGCTGAGTGATCAATAATGAGTGATCAATACTGAGTGATCAATACTGAGTGATCAATACTGAGTGATCAATGCTGAGTGATCAATACTGAGTGATCAATGCTGGGAGGTCAATACTGAGTGATCAATACTGAGTGATCAATACTGAGTGATCAATGCTGAGTGATCAATACTGAGTGATCAATGCTCGGAGGTCAATACTGAGTGATCAATACTGAGTGATCAATACTGAGGCATCAATACTGAGGGAGCAATACCAAGACATCTCTACTCGGAGTTGAATATGGATAAATCAATACTGAGAGATCAATACTAACAGAACAATGATGAGTGATCAATAATGGGAGATCGATACTGAGAGATCAATGCTGAGAGATCAATACTGAGACATCAATACTGAGACATCAATACTGAGAGATCAATACTAAGACATCAATACTGAGAGATCAATACTGTGAGATCAATACTGAGACATCAATACTGAGAGATCAATACTGAGACATCAATACTGAGATCAATACCATGAGATCAACACTGAGATCAATGTTGAAAGATCAATACTAGGAGATCAATACTGAGTGATCAGTACTGGGAGATCAGTATCAAGTGATCAATATTGAGAGATCAACACTGGGTGATCAATACTGAGAAATCAATACTGGGAGATCAATACTGAGAGATCAATACTGAGGAATCAGTACTCAGGGATCAATGCTGAGAAATCAATACTGAGAGATCAATATTGAGGGATCAATACTGAGAGATCAATACTGAGAAATCAATACTGGGAGATCAATATTGAGGGATCAATACTGAGAGATCAATACTGAGAAATCAATACTGGGAGATCAATATTGAGGGATCAATACTGAGGAATCAGTACTCAGGAATCAATGCTGAGAAATCAATACCGAGAGATCAATATAGAGGGATCAATACTGAGAGATCAATACTGAGAAATCAATACTGGGAGATCAATATTGAGGGATCAATACTGAGAGATCAATACTGAGAAATCAATACTGGGAGATCAACACAGAGAGATCAATAATGTGTGATCAAAACTGAGAGATTGATATGAGAGATCAATACTGAGGGATCAATACAGACAGATCAATACTGAGATAACAATATTGAGGGATCAATACTGAGTGATCAATGTTGGGAGATCAATAATGGGAGACCAATACTGTGAGGTCATTGCTGAGTGATCAATACTGAGAGATCAATGATGGGAGGTCAATACTGAGTGATCAATACTGAGTGATCAATACTGAGTGATCAATGCTGAGTGATCAATACTGAGTGATCAATGCTGAGTGATCAATACTGAGTGATCAATACTGAGTGATCAATGCTGAGTGATCAATACTGAGTGATCAATGCTGGGAGGTCAATACTGAGTGATCAATACTGAGTGATCAATACTGAGTGATCAATGCTGAGTGATCAATACTGAGTGATCAATGCTCGGAGGTCAATACTGAGTGATCAATACTGAGAGATCAATACTGAGGGATCAATACTGAGAGATCAATACTGACAGATCAATGCTGAGATATCAATGCTGAGTGAACAATTCTCAGTGATCAATACTGGGAGATCAATACTGAGAGATCAATACTGAGTGATCAATGCTGACAGATCAATGCTGACTGATCAATACCGAGAAATCAATGCTGGATCAATACTGAGAGATCAATACTGAGGGATCAATACTGAGTGATCAATGCTGGGAGGTCAATACTGAGTGATCAATGCTGAGTGATCAATACTGAGTGATCAATACTGAGTGATCAATGCTGGGAGGTCAATGCTGAGTGATCAATACTGAGTGATCAATACTGAGTGATCAATACTGAGTGATCAATGCTGGGAGGTCAATACTGAGTGATCAATACTGAGTGATCAATACTGAGTGATCAATGCTGAGTGATCAATACTGAGTGCTCAATACTGAGTGATCAATGCTGAGTGATCAATACTGAGTGATCAATGCTCGGAGGTCAATACTGAGTGATCAATACTGAGAGATCAATACTGAGGGATCAATACTGAGAGATCAATACTGACAGATCAATGCTGAGATATCAATGCTGAGTGAACAATTCTCAGTGATCAATACTGGGAGATCAATACTGAGAGATCAATACTGAGTGATCAATGCTGACAGATCAATGCTGACTGATCAATACCAAGAAATCAATGCTGGATCAATACTGAGAGATCAATACTGAGGGATCAATACTGAGTGATCAATGCTGGGAGATCAATACTAAGAGATCAAGTTGAGAGATAAATACTGAGAGATCAATACTGAAGGATCAATACTGGGAGAACAATACTGAGAGATAATGCTGACTGAACAATAGTGAGTGATCAATGCTGGGAGATCAATACTGAGTGATCAATACTGACAGATCAATACTTAGACATCAGTACTGAGTGATCAATGCTGAGAGGTCAATATTGAGTGATCAATACTGAGAGATCAATACTGAGGAATCAATACTGACAGATCAATACTGAGATAACAATATTGAGGGATCAATATGGAGTGATCAATGCTGGGAGATCAATACTGAGTGATCAATACTGAGAGATCAATACTGAGGGATCAATGCTGAGAGATCAATAGTGGGAGATCAATACTGAGTGATCAATGCTGAGAGATCAATAGTGGGAGATCAATACTGAGACATCAGTACTGAGGCATCAATACTGAGGGAGCAATACCAAGACATCTCTACTCGGAGTTGAATATGGATAAATCAATACTAAGTGATCAATGCTGGAAGATCAATACTGGGAGATCAATACAGAGGCATCAATACTGAGAGATCAATACTGGGAGATCAATACTGAGGGATCAATACTGAGAGATCAATACTGTGACATCAATACTGTGACATCAATACTGAGGGTTCAATACTGAGGGATCAATACTGGGAGATCAATACTGTGACATCAATACTGAGGGTTCAATACTGAGGGATCAATACTGAGAGATCAATACTGTGACATCAATACTGAGGGTTCAATACTGAGGGATCAATACTGGGAGATCAATACTGGGAGATCAATACTAAGAGATCAATACTGAGAGGTCAATACTGAGAGATCAGTACTGAGAGTTCAATATTGAGTGATCAATAACAGGAGATCAATATTGAGGGATAAATACTAAGTGATCAATGCTAGGAGATCAATGCTGAGAGATCAATACTGAGTGATCAACACTGGGAGGTCAATAATGAGTGATCAATGCGGAGTGATCAATACCAAGTTATCAATACTGAGAGATCAATACTGAGTGATCAATGCTAGGATATCAATATTGAGAGATTGATACTGAGGGAACAATACAGAGAGATCAATACTGAGGGATCAATACTGTGACATCAATACTGAGGGTTCAATACTGAGGGATCAATGCTGGGAGATCAATACTGAGAGATCAATACTAAGAAATCAATACTGAGAGTGCAATATTGGGGGGTCAATAACAGGAGATCAATATTGAGGGATAAATACTGAGTGATCAATGCTGGGTGATCAATGCTGAGAGATCAATACTGAGAGATCAACACTGGGAGGTCAATAATGAGTGATCAATGCGGAGTGGTCAATATTGGGAGATCAATACTGGGAGATCAAAACTGACAGATCAATGATGAGTGATCAATAATGGAAGATCAATACTGAGAGATCAATTCTGAGTGATCAATACTGAGAGATCAATACTGAGAGATCAATGCTGTATGATCAATGCTGGGAGATCAATACTGAAACATCATTGCTGAGTGATCAATGCTGAAAGATCAATACTGAGGGATCAATACTGAGAGATCAATGCTGAGAGATCAATACTAAGTGATCAATGCTGGGAGATCAATACTGAGGGATCAAAACAGAGAGAGCAATTCTAAGGGATCAAAACTGAAAGATCAATACTGAGATATTAAGAGTGGGAGCCCAATGCTGAGAGATCAATACTGGGAGTCAATACTGAAGGGTCAACACTGAGAGATTAGAAATGAGAGATCAATAAGTGAAGGTCGAAACTGAGAAATCAATGCTCAGATAATATATTGGGAGATTAATATCGAGAGATCAATACTGGGAAATCAACACTGAGAGAGCAATACTGAGAGATCGATAGTGGGAGATCAATACTGAAAGATCGATACTGGGAGGTCGATACTGAGAGATCAATACCGAAAGATCAACACAGAGAGATCAATACTGACAGATCAATGCTAAGTGATCAATACAGGTAAATCAATGCTGGGAGATCAATACTGAGAGACCGATAATGGGAGGTCGATAATGAGAGCTCAATACTGGTGGATCAATACTGAGTGATCAATAATGGGAGATCAATAATGAGAGATCAATACTGAGTGATCAGTACTGAGACATCAGTACTGAGTGATCAATACTGGGAGATCAATACTGAGTGATCAATGCTAAGAGATCAATACTGGGAAATCAATACTGAGAAATCAATACTGACAGATCAATACTGCACCATCAACACTGAGGGATCAATACTAAGAGATCAATAATGAGAGATCAATACTGAGTGATCAGTACTGAGACATCAGTACTGAGTGATCAATACTGGGAGATCAATACTGAGTGATCAATGCTAAGAGATCAATACTGGGAAATCAACACTGAGAGATCAATACTGAGAGATTGATACTGGAGATCAATACTGAAAGATCAATACTGGGAGGTCGATACTGAGAGGTCAGTACTGAAAGATCAATACAGAGAGATCAATACTGACAGATCAATACTAAGTGATCAATACAGGTAAATCAATACTGGGAAATCAATACTGAGAGACCGATAATGGAAGGTCGATAATGAGAGCTCAATACTGGTGGATCAATACTGAGTGATCAATAATGGGCGATCAATATTGACAGATCAATGATGAGTGATCAGTACTGAGTGATCAATGCTGAGAATCAATACTGAGGAATCAATACTGAGGAATCAATACTGACAGATCAATACTGAGAGATCAACACTGAGAGATGAATAATGAGTGATCAATACTGGAAGATCAATACTGAGTGATCAGTACTGAGACATCAGTACTGAGTGATCAGTACTAGGAGATCAATACTGACAGATCAAGACTGAGTGATCAATACTGGGAGATCAATGCTGAGAGATCAATGCTGAGGATCAATACTGAGTGACCAATGCTGGGAGATCAATAATGATAGATCAATACTGAGAGAAAAATACTGGGAGATCAATATTGAGTGATCAATGCTGAGAGATCAATAATGGGAGATCAATACTATGTGATCAATACTGGGAGATCAATACTGACAGATCAATGATGAGTGATCAATACTTAGTGATTAATGCTAGGAGATCAATACTCTGAGATCAATACTGAGGAAAATACTGAGAGATCAATACTAACAGATCAATACTGTGACATCAATACTGAGGGTTCAATACTGAGGGATGAATACTGTGAGATCAATACTGAGAGATCAATACTGAGAGATCAATACTGAGAGATCAATACTGAGTGATCAATACTGAGAGATCAATACTGAGTGATCAATGCTGGGAGATCAATACTGAGTGGTCAATATTGGGAAATCAATACTGAGTGACCAAGACTGGGTGATCAAAACTGACAGATCAATGACGAGTGATCAATACTGGGAGATCAATACTGAGTGATCAATACTGAGTGATCAATACTTTGAGATCAATGCTGAGAGATCAATACTGGGAGGCAAATACTGGGTGCTCAATACTGTCAGTTCAATACGGAGCGGTAAATAGGGAGAAGTCACTACTGAGAGATTATGACTGAGAGATCAATACTGAAGGGGCAACACTGAGAGATCAGAAACGAGATATCAATAAGTGAAGGTCAAAACTGAGAAATCAATGCTCAGAGAACGTTTTGGGAGATCAATACCGAGAGATCAATACTGAGAGATCAATCCTGACAGAGAAATACTGAGTGATCAATATTGAGAGATGAATAATGAGTAATCAATACTGGGAGATCAATGCTGACAGAGAAATACTGAGTGATCAGTACTGAGAGATCAATATTGAGTGATCAATAATGAGGGATCAATTCTGAAAGATCAATACTGGGAGCTCAGTTGAAAAAGAGCGTGGAGATTGAAAATAAAAGGAGGGGAAGCTGAAGAGGAAGGACCAGCCTGTGAATGGCCAGCCTGTGAATAGCCAGCCTGTGAGCGGTCAGTGTGTGAGCGGCCAGCGGGTGAATGTGTGAGTGGCCAGTGAGTAAGCGGTCAGTGTGTGAGCGGTCAGCATGTGAGCGGTCAGCGTGTGAGTGGCCAGCGTGTGTGTGGCCAGTGTGTGAGTGTGTGAGTGTGTGAGTGGCTAGCGTGTGAGTGTGTGAGTGGCTAGCGTGTGAGTGTGTGAGTGTGAGTGGCCAGCGTGTGAGTGTGTGAGTGTGAGTGGCCAGCGTGTGAGTGTGTGAGTGTGTGAGTGTGTGAGTGTGTGACTGGCTAGCATGTGAGTGTGTGAGTGTGTGAGTGTGTGAGTGTGTGAGTGGCTAGCGTGTGAGTGTGGGAGTGTGAGTGGCCAGCGTGTGAGTGTGTGAGTGTGTGAGTGGCCAGTGTGTGAGTGGCCAGTGTGTGAGTGTGTGAGCGGCCAGCGTGTGAGTGTATGAGTGTGTGAGTGGTCAGTGTGTGAGAGTGTGAGCAGTCAGCGTGTGAGCGGCCAGTGTGTGAGTGGCCAGCGTGTGAGTGTGTGAGCGGCCAGCGTGTGAATGTGTGAGTGGCCAGTGAGTAAGCGGTCAGCATGTGAGCGGTCAGCATGTGAGCGGTCAGCGTGTGAGTGGCCAGCGAGTGTGTGGCCAGTGTGTGAGTGTGTGAGTGTGTGAGTGGCTAGCGTGTGAGTGTGTGAGTGGCTAGCGTGTGAGTGTGTGAGTGTGAGTGGCCAGCGTGTGAGTGTGTGAGTGGCCAGCGTGTGAGTGTGTGAGTGTGTGAGTGTGTGAGTGTGTGAGTGGCTAGCGTGTGAGTGTGTGAGTGTGTGAGTGTGTGAGTGTGTGTGTGTGTGAGTGGCTAGCGTGTGAGTGTGGGAGTGTGAGTGGCCAGCGTGTGAGTCTGTGAGTGTGTGAGTGGCCAGTGTGTGAGTGGCCAGTGTGTGAGTGTGTGAGCGGCCAGCGTGTGAGTGTATGAGTGTGTGAGTGGTCAGTGTGTGAGTGTGTGAGCGGTCAGCGTGTGAGCAGCCAGTGTGTGAGTGGCCAGCGTGTGAGTGTGTGAGTGTGTGAGCGGCCAGCGTGTGAATGTGTGAGCGGCCAGTGTGTGAGTGTGTGAGTGGCCAGTGTGTGAGTGTGTGAGTGATCAGTGTGTGAGTGGCCAGTGTGTGAGTGGCCAGTGTGTGAGTGTGTGAGCGGCCAGTGTGTGAGTGTGTGAGTGGCCAGTGTGTGAGTGTGTGAGCGGCCAGAGTGTGAGTGTGTGAGCGGCCAGTGTGTGAGCGTGTGAGTGGCCAGTGTGTGAGTGTGTGAGCGGCCAGTGTGTGAGTGTGTGAGAGGTCAGTGTGTGAGTGGTCAGTGTGTGAGTGGTCAGTGTGTGAGTGGCCAGTGTGTGTGAGTGGCCAGTGTGTGAGCGGTCAGTGTGTGAGTGGTCAGTGTGTGAGCGGTCAGTGTGTGAGCGGTCAGTGTGTGAGCGGTCAGTGTGTGAGCGGCCAGTGTGTGAGAGGTCAGTGTGTGAGCGGTCAGTGTGTGAGCGGTCAGCGTGTGAGTGGCCAGCGTGTGTGTGGCCAGTGTGTGAGTGTGTGAGTGTGTGTGTGTGTGAGTGGCTAGCGTGTGAGTGTGGGAGTGTGAGTGGCCAGCGTGTGAGTGTGTGAGTGTGTGAGTGGCCAGTGTGTGAGTGGCCAGTGTGTGAGTGTGTGAGCGGCCAGCGTGTGAGTGTATGAGTGTGTGAGTGGTCAGTGTGTGAGAGTGTGAGCAGTCAGCGTGTGAGCGGCCAGTGTGTGAGTGGCCAGCGTGTGAGTGTGTGAGCGGCCAGCGTGTGAATGTGTGAGTGGCCAGTGAGTAAGCGGTCAGCATGTGAGCGGTCAGCATGTGAGCGGTCAGCGTGTGAGTGGCCAGCGTGTGTGTGGCCAGTGTGTGAGTGTGTGAGTGTGTGAGTGGCTAGCGTGTGAGTGTGTGAGTGGCTAGCGTGTGAGTGTGTGAGTGTGAGTGGCCAGCGTGTGAGTGTGTGAGTGTGAGTGGCCAGCGTGTGAGTGTGTGAGTGTGTGAGTGTGTGAGTGTGTGAGTGGCTAGCGTGTGAGTGTGTGAGTGTGTGAGTGTGTGAGTGTGTGTGTGTGTGAGTGGCTAGCGTGTGAGTGTGGGAGTGTGAGTGGCCAGCGTGTGAGTGTGTGAGTGTGTGAGTGGCCAGTGTGTGAGTGGCCAGTGTGTGAGTGTGTGAGCGGCCAGCGTGTGAGTGTATGAGTGTGTGAGTGGTCAGTGTGTGAGTGTGTGAGCGGTCAGCGTGTGAGCAGCCAGTGTGTGAGTGGCCAGCGTGTGAGTGTGTGAGTGTGTGAGCGGCCAGCGTGTGAATGTGTGAGCGGCCAGTGTGTGAGTGTGTGAGTGGCCAGTGTGTGAGTGTGTGAGTGGTCAGTGTGTGAGTGGCCAGTGTGTGAGTGGCCAGTGTGTGAGTGTGTGAGCGGCCAGTGTGTGAGTGTGTGAGTGGCCAGTGTGTGAGTGTGTGAGCGGCCAGAGTGTGAGTGTGTGAGCGGCCAGTGTGTGAGCGTGTGAGTGGCCAGTGTGTGAGTGTGTGAGCGGCCAGTGTGTGAGTGTGTGAGAGGTCAGTGTGTGAGTGGTCAGTGTGTGAGTGGTCAGTGTGTGAGCGGCCAGTGTGTGAGTGGCCAGTGTGTGAGCGGTCAGTGTGTGAGTGGTCAGTGTGTGAGCGGTCAGTGTGTGAGCGGTCAGTGTGTGAGAGGTCAGTGTGTGAGCGGTCAGTGTGTGAGAGGTCAGTGTGTGAGTGGTCAGTGTGTGAGCGGTCAGTGTGTGAGCGGCCAGTGTGTGAGAGGTCAGTGTGTGAGCGGTCAGTGTGTGAGCGGTCAGTGTGTGAGCGGCCAGCGTGTGAGAGGTCAGTGTGTGAGCGGTCAGTGTGTGAGCGGTCAGTGTGTGAGCGGTCAGTGTGTGAGCGGCCAGTGTGTGAGAGGTCAGTGTGTGAGAGGTCAGTGTGTGAGCGGTCAGTGTGTGAGCGGTCAGTGTGTGAGCGGTCAGTGTGTGAGAGGTCAGTGTGTGAGCGGCCAGTGTGTGAGCGGTCAGTGTGTGAGCGGTCAGTGTGTGAGCGGTCAGTGTGTGAGCGGCCAGTGTGTGAGCGGTCAGTGTGTGAGTGGTCAGTGTGTGAGAGGTCAGTGTGTGAGCGGCCAGTGTGTGAGCGGTCAGTGTGTGAGCGGCCAGTGTGTGAGCGGTCAGTGTGTGAGCGGTCAGTGTGTGAGCGGCCAGTGTGTGAGCGGTCAGTGTGTGAGCGGTCAGTGTGTGAGCGGCCAGTGTGTGAGCGGTCAGTGTGTGAGCGGTCAGTGTGTGAGTGGCCCAGTGAAGGAGTGGAGCTTTGAGGCTTTGGCTCGAGAGGCTTCGGCGAGCAGAGGCTGAGGACGAGCTTGCTCCCAGTGGGGTAGGGCCGGGTAAAGTCCTTTAAGTAAATTAGGAGTAGGTAATGGAGGCAGCAGTTGGGGCAGTCGAGTGATCCGAATGCAACATGTGGGAAGTCTGGGACAGCACAATTGTCCCTGGTGACTACACCTGCAAAAGCTGCATCCAGCTGCAGCTCCTGAGAAGCCGAGTTAGGGAACTGGAGCTGGAGCTGGAGCTGGATGAACTTCGGATCATACTGGAGGCAGAGGCAGTAATAGACAGGAGTTTCAGGGAGACAGTCACCCCTTAAAGTCAGGAGGCAGGCAGCTGGGTGACTGTCAGGAGAGGGAAGGGGAATAGACAGAAAGAGCAGAGCACCCCTGTGGCCGTTCCCATCAACAATAGGTATACCGTTTTGGAGACTGTTGGTGGGGATGACCTACCAGGGACAAGTTGTAGTGGCCGCGTCTCTGGCACCGAGACTGGACCCTCAGCTCAGAAAGGAGGGAGGGAAAAGAGGACAGCAGTAGTGATAGGGGATTCGATAGTTAGGGGGACAGATAGGAGGTTCTGTGGGAGAGATCGAGAATCCCGGATGGTCTGTTGCCTCCCTGGTGCCAGGGTCTGCGATATCTCGGATCGGGTTCTCAGTGTTCTCAGGAGGGAGGGTGAGCAGCCAGATGTCGTGGTCCATGTAGGGACCAGTGAGGTGGATAGGAAGGAGGAGGAGGTCCTGCAAAGAGAGTTTAGGGAGTTAGGTGCTAAGTTGAAGGACAGGAGCTCCAGGGTTGCGATCTCAGGAGTGCTACCCATGCCAGGTGCTAGTGAGGCTAGAAATAGGAGGATAATGCAGCTAAATACGTGGCTAAGGAGATGGTGCAGGAGGAAGGGCTTCATGTTTCTGGACAATTGGGCTCTGTTCCAGGGAAGGTGGGACCTGTTCCGACGG